>RJWM01001536.1:10879-153067 GCA_004363535.1 Dasyprocta punctata
TAAATTGTGCCAATTAAGGAGAACTGTCTTATCTCCATGATGGCATTTATGGTGGGAAAGAGACGCTGCAGATATGTGATGTTTGCAGCTGCAGTCTCTATCTATTTACTTGAGTCTGAGCCAGGCGTCTTCGGCGGTGACCTTATCTTGCCTTTTGAGGTATCTCTGGCCTCACTGGCCACTACAGGCCTCGGCCAGGACCAGTGATTTATAGAGGTTCACTTACTATAAATCAGCGCCCATCGCCAGGCAAGGGGCCTAGGCCTTGGACAGGCTCACAGATAAACAGACAGCCAATTAGTTAATTATAAACCCTGCTCAAAGTCCCTTCACAGTGGTCTCCAACACAGTTACACCATGATATTTTCACAAATGATAGGCCTGAAGAAAGGAAGAAAATAACAAGTAGGTTAACAACTTTTCTTACTATTTAAAAGTTATGTTCCTCCTATCTAATTTTTATTTCCTATGTTAAAGAGTCATGTAATTAGTGAAATGGAAATGTCCAGAAAAGGAAAGGTGCTCTGCTTACTGAATTTGTAAGCATAGGGATGATATTGCTGCATGTTTCTTCTAAAGTCAAAAGATCATAGATGATCTTTTAGGGTTATTAAGACAAAGTTTATCTGATTGAATACTTACTACAAATGAGCTCAGGAGAAAGGTAGTGTTTCTTGTAACTATGTGGTTGCCAGAGACACCATGTGCAGAAGTTAGTCTAAGCTCAAGTTAAAAAATGAAGCATTTTATAAATGCGTAAAAGGTTATTTCATAAATATGGGTCAATCATGCCTCAGAGTGATCCTCACAAAACTTTAAGAATATCTTAGTTATGGTAGGGAACAACACAAGTTATCTTTCTGCTCCTTTCTACTGTAAACATTTTTAAAGAGTGTTTTCTAAGAGTGAAAGTATTCAGGTATTTTTTTAAAAACCTCCACAAGTCCCTTATCAAAAAACAAAAGAAAAAGAAAAACACTAATGCAACTAACCACAACAATGTTTGATTGTTGTCTACTGAAATACACAGACATACACATACATACAACTTTGGACAGTGTTATTTCATAATCTTAGATTTCAGAAAAAAAAGGCTTACATTTTCTCCTCATAATTCTTTCACACAAAGTTTATATGTAGTTTGCTTTAAAGACCTCAATGAGCATCAAATGTACTACCATCACTGAGACTTCTTTCTTCTACAAAATAGTTAATCATAGTCTCTCCCTGCATAGTTATTATATAAGTCTATACGCATACTTATATGGGGGTGCATATACATGTATATGTACATCTGTGTGGCATTTTATACCTGGTAAATGCTCAAACAATACTGAGAAAATGTTAGAGAGATCATTTAGCTCAATCTCTTATTTAATCTAGAAAATTTCTTCTAAAATATAACTGTATTCCAACTTTGCTTTAACTCGTTCAGGAACAGAGAGTGCACTGTCTTACAGGTTAGCCCAAATTATTAATAGACAGTTAACATCTTCCTTTCATTAAATTATAAACTACCCCATTCAGCTGCTACCCATCAGACCTGATATTCTGTTGGAATACATAGAGCAAGTCTACTTCCTTCTCCCTGAAGCAGTACCTAACTATTTTGGAGTCCAAGGCATTCAATTCCTATAACTATCTCTATGTGTTAATAAGAGGCAGCACCACGTGGCCTCAAACAAGTTACTTTATCTCTCTGACCTTCACTTTTCAGTACCATTAAAAGGGAATAATGATTCTTGTCTCGTTTCTCTGTCAGACTTCCTGCTAAAGATAGAAACTAAATGACAACTGGGAAACTGTTTTGGAGACTGTAAAATACCACACATATTAATTATCATTATCATTTTTTCCCATTCTTTCCCATGGACCTTGGCCTCAGGAATGGAGCAGTGGGCTCTGATGGAAGGAGTGGGAGGAAAGGGGTCTTTCCTTGGTTAAGCTCTCTAGTCCCAAGGCCTGAAAACAGATTAGCATCTTCTTGGTTCCTGGGCTGCTTTCTCAGCAGGAAGCTGTCTCCCCAGGTTCCCTCACTGATGTTGCTCACCCATTTAGTTAAATGCAGTTTTGAAGAGGTAACCTATCTTGGTATGTGCCCCTGGGGAGCTGCAGAAAGGTTTAATTCCCCTTCTTTCCCCTAATGTTTATCTAATGGTAAAGGATTGAGAATAGGTTTGATATCCCTGGAGGGCCTAGGCTGAATGATTCAATAATGTATGTGTCTAGGGGTTGGCTGAGAAGACAGGTTTCTAGAGAAGAGAATGTGGGCTGAAAATACCCAGTCATCATGCTGGGTGGGGTGTTGTTCACCATGGGACACCCCAGTAGCTTAGCAAATTATCAACACAATGAACCAGAGCATGCAGAAATCAGGACAGCAAGATGCAGACACATCTCGGAACACACATCTGTTGTCCTAATGAAATTATTACCAAATTTCACTCTGAAAAGTGGAATCTGGGTGATAAAATATCCATATGTTCACCTTGGACACCGGAGGAATATTTAGTGGGAATCTAGATCCTTTCTTTTGAGATTAAGACCTGACTATACAACTGCGTACCAGACATCACTGCCCCGATATTCCACAGACACCTGAAAATATCTTTCAGTGAAATACTTTCATCTTCCCCTAACATGCTTTTCCTCCAGCATTACCAATTCTAGGAAATAACATCACCACCTGCCTGGTTTCTTAAGCCAGAAACCGCAGAGTCACTTTAATCTGAGATACTTTAATCACCTTCATGCCAACTAGTCTCCACAGAATCCTTCAAACCAGTTCTCTCCTGTTTATTCCCACAGCTCTTGCCCTAGTTCTGTACTTTAGATTTTCAATTGTTCACTCATTCATTCAACAAAAATTTTGGATATACTAAATTCTGACAGTTCTACAGAGTCAATGTTACTGAATCAATCAGTTTTGGTTATAGCCTGCTGAGCAGTTATAAAACTGTATTTTTTTTTCTTTTGAGACAGGGTCTTACTATGTAGTTCAGACTGACCCTGAACTCACTTTGTAGCCCCTACTAGTCTTGAATTCATGGCATCCTCATGCCTCAGCCTCCCAAGTGCTAGGATATAAGAACGTATCATCATGCCCAGTCAAAACGATGTATTTCTGCAAACACCCATTGTTCTCTGATTCAATTCCATCTTCCACTTACACTCTAGAATGTTGTCTCCAAAATACAAATTTTACTACTTAAAAACACTCAGATGTCTTTTTACTGGCTATGTGTAGATTTCAAAATGGAGAAAAATCACACTTAAGTAATATCCTGCACCTCCTCCCACCTCACCCTTTTCATTGCTGAATCTCCTTAGGGAGTGGGAATAACACATCCAATAGAGACAGTAGGAAAATCGAACAGTCTTCTACCTAGTTTGTGCCTGTAGGTAGCATACGCTTATCTTTCCTCTGCTCTGCCCTGTTGCTGGAACTGGGGAGGGGAGTAGGTTTTCAGGTTCAGCATTTGTTGCCACCCACTTGTCCTCTAATCTAGCTTTTCTAAGTGGTAATTTACCTGACTCCTTCTTTCAGTCTGGTTTCATGTTGGATAGGCAGCAGAAGTTTTACTTCTTGAGTTCCTCAAACCTCAACATCCAAGATGAAGGTCAAGTTCTCTCCTCTGGTACAAATGTAGGAGAAATCTATCTCCTCTGTTTTACAAAGAGACAACATTTGACTTTTTGTAGCTGCTCAGTATCCTCTCTGTGGTATGTTTTTATGGAAAGCTACCTTCTATGACAAAAATCTACAGACCAGGCTAAGCTTCAGAGGTCTTACCTAAGCCTAAAAGAGACATGAAAACCAACTAGAAGTGGTTTGTTTTAGGAGTAGTGTCAGAATGGCAGGCTCAATGAGCACTTGCAGCCCCCTCAGCTCCACACAGCTCAGGGGAGCTGCATATCAGTGTTTGATTCTAATACTGAAGCAGCCTTTAGCACTCAAGGAGGGCTCACACATTGGCTGGTATTAAAGTAGCCACTTCCTTGGATACACGGATGAAAATGAATCATCCCAGTTTTACTTGAAAACAAGAGCAAAAGGGAATTTTACAGTTTGTTCATGAAAAGCTGCTCTTTTTATGCATTTTTTAATCTCAGAAAACCATGGTAAGTGCATGTTACTCCTTTTTGTATATAAGGAAAATTGGCTTTACATTTACTCAGCAATCCATATATATGTGGATTACTCAGTAGGCTTACAATGGCCACCTGTGCAAGCAGGGATGGAAGGATGCAAAACAGGCATCTGCACACACTGGAGAGTCAGAGGATGCCACTGAAATTGAAATTTGAAGGCCCAGAGCCCACTGAAGAGTCTGGTACAAGTCCATGTCAGAAAACTGAAAGGACTACATTGGAAGGCTGAAGAATCTGCACTGAAAACCTGAGACAGGAATGTCTAAACATCACTGCAAAGACTTGAACTCCTCCAAAGAAATGAAAGGGAAGGCTTTCTTCTTTCCTTTTTAATGCCATTCAAGCTACAGTCCTATTGGGTGGTGCCACTCACATCCAGGGTGTGTCTTCCTTCTTCATTCATGGCCTACATGTCAGTCACCCACAGATAAACCCAGAACTGTGACCCACTAATTCAGTAGGCATTTCTTAATCCACTCATGTTGACAACACAATTAATGATCAAAATTCACCCCTCATCAATTTGACAACCAGTCACATTTCCTTAAAAGACACTTCAATCTTTAAGTACGATAGCAAGTTCATAATTACACCTAACATGATGTAACTGTCATGTTAGGTTCATAATTACACCTAACATGATAAAACTATCACGTGTACAAATGAATACACACTTATTTCCTTTCCAGAATAAGAGGTAAAGATTTTCTTTGGGTGATGCTTACACTTCTCCTAACATTTCATAACTTAAACATTATAATATAGATTAACAGTACTTAAGAACTGATGTTAAGTTTATCAACCTTATGTTATAAAGAAAGGAAATAAAGATACCTGGTTAAATATATATGTAGTTCACACAAGCAAATCAGCAAATAAGAAAATAACAATTGCAATCATCGTTTCTGTAACTAGTCATATGCATGTAGCTGGTGTTTATAACTGAGTTCTTCTACTGCACATTTTGTATTCCCTTTGCCTTTAGCAAGAACCACAGCAGGTCTTGGTTCTTTGCCTGGTAGGGTGCTCTGTACCTTCCTTCTTGAAGGTTGTTGGCCATTTGTCATCCTGCCTGGATTGAGCTGCTACAGTTCTCCAGTGATCTTAATTACAGAGTTTGGTAATACTAGGAAGTGCCCTAAGTGCACGCCAAATATATTTTTCCTTTCTTCCACTGTGGAGTAATAGTCCAATTTCTCCTTGGTAGTGTGGATCAGTTACCCCCACTAACACTGTAGTTTTTGTTTTGTTTTGTTTTGTTATTGTTGTTTTCTGTTTCTCGCTTGTTTACTCTGTGGCATGAAGTGCATATGAGAAGAAAGTTTTAGCATCAAGTTCAATGGATTCATTGTTGTGTTTCCCAGTAAAAACCTTCCCCATTCTTGAAGTAAGACTTCTAGGCCAGCATAGCATAATGTCTTGGGAACAGGAAGTAAAAATTTTGCTAGTGGGTCACTAGGAGTAATGGTGAGTGATATCATTCCCCTTTCCACACCTTGATTCCTGAACCTGTGAATCCTGGCTATGAGAGAAATGGTTCCATGTAGTGGACACTAATTCAAGGTTGATGATATACAGCCTTCCAGAGAGCCTTACCCCAGTCCTGCAAGGTACTGCCTCCTAAATGGCACTGCAACTGCATTTTTAAAAGGCTATTCCACCTTTCTATCAGTCCTGCTTCTGAATAGTTAGGAGCACTGTAAGACCAGTGAATTTCATGGGTTAATTGCCTCACTTTTTTTGGCTGTGAAATATGCTTCTTAGTCAGAAGTAATGCTGTGTGGGATACCATGCTGTAGATAAGGCATTCTCAGAGTTCATGGATATTAGTTTTGGCAGAAGTATTATGTTCAGGGAAAGCAAATCCTTACCTGACATGTGTCCATACCACTAAGTCCATTTATTTTCCTTGATAGAAATTATTTGATACAATCAATCTGCAACTAGTCACAGGTTCACTGCCCCAGGGCATAGTGCCATACACAGGATTCATTTTTGGTATCTGTTGCTGGCGTATTCGGCCTATGACTGCAACCAGCTCAGCTTCAATAAGTGGAAGTCCATGTTGCTGAGCCCACACACACCTCCATCCCTGCCACCATGGCCACTTTGCTCATGAGCCCATTGGGCATGACAGCGGTGGCTGAAGAAAAAGGTTGACTGTTATCCACAGAATGGTTTAGGCTTTCAACTTGATAATTAGTCACCTTTTGGAGAGCGTTTACATGGAACACAATATCTAGTCTCTTTGGGATATGTCCAAGGCCTCAGGCTTTCCAGAGCACACATGACAGCCAGACAGACCAAGATTTGCATTATAGTTCTCTCACTTACTGGTAGTACTTGTTTTTGAGCAAGTAACCTAACTTCTTTGCATCTCAATTTATTCATCTTTAAAACTGGAACTACATCTATCACTTAAAATTATTGGAAAGATTAGAAACGAAGCACTTAAAGTATATGGCTAATCATAGTTCCCATTTGTATTCCTAAACAATTCATCAATATGTACAAGCTATTGACCAAAATGGGCCTTATGCAAATCGAAGCACTTATGCCTTATGTGCTTGTTTTGGTACATCACTCAGTCATGCGTTCAAAAATACTAATGTCTACTATGTGACAGGTGCTATGCTATGTAAAATTATCATTAGGTCTAAAATGTCCACTGAAAGTCTCATGTTTTCAGAGGCAGGGCTTTTGGAAGGTGACTAGATCATGACAGCATTGAACTCATCCAGTGGATTAGTCCACTGGATGAGTTCTTGGCTGAAAGTGCTCTTCAGAGATGGGACCAAATTTGAGGAAGTAGGCCACTATGAGCCTGCCTTGTGAGGTTATATCTTTCCCTCTGACTCCTTTCTCTTTATGATCCTTGGCTTCCACGAATTAAACAGTTTTCTTTTGCTCTGCCACTATGTAGTTGCTGCTTTGAAGTCAGCCAACCATGGAATGAACCCTCTGAAACTGTGAGACAAAACAAACCTTTCATCCTTACATTGTAGGTGCCAAGTATCTCTTCCAGTGATGGGAAAGTGATTAATACAGCTGGGTATTGCATATACAGGAGTGAAAAAATAAAGGTGGTCTCTATCATTATGAAGTTAAAGCCTTGTGAGAAGACAGAAACTCAATAAATAAACACACAGAAAAAATATAAGAAAAAATTGTAATAATTGCTATAAAGGGGCAAAACAAGATTCTGTAGAAAACAGATTAACCCATTTTGAACAACTAATTGGGGATGGCATCTCTGAGGATATGACATTTTAATTAAGATTCACAAGGAGTCAGAAGGCAGAAGAGATGAGATTTTTCTAAATAGGGAATCCCAAGTCTGTGAAGACTTGAGGTGAAAATGAGATTAGAGTGTCTTCCAAACTCAGTCTTCTGCATATACCCATAGATTTCTATCATCCCAAATTAAATTGAAGATATGTATTACTCTGTATGTTCTCTCTTCTTTACCTCTGAAGTCTTTCTCCCATTGCTCCATCCAGAACACCAAACACAAATACCATATTTCAAAGACCACTGAAACTCCTTAGAGATCTAGTCCTTGTCCAATTATTGTAGTTTGTTTAAATGTCCCCCCAAAGCCTCATGCAGTCATGGAGGTGGCTGAATCTAGCATTTGTGATTGGTTCATTGTCCAGCACTTGGCTTGGCACTGTGAGAGCTACACCCGCCCAGGGGTGCGTAGCTGGCATACAACATAAGGGAGGAGAGGAGGTGTGCTTAACCCTTTTTGTCCTTTTCACTTTTATTGTTAGTGGCCACCATGAAAGGCTGCCCCTTAGCCATGCCACCCTGCCTTGAAGCCAGCTGAGTATGTACTGAAACCTCCACAAACTGTAAGCTAAATAAATCTTTCCTTCCTTCATTTTGGGCATCAGGTATTTTGTCTCAACAATGAGTGAAAAATAAACAAGACACAAATATTCCCCCAAATTCTTGCGTTTAGCTTCATAATAATGTGTTAGTAAATACATAATGACTGTCACTGCAAACTCACACTGTGCTATGAACTGCATTAAGTATTTTACCTGAATTATTGTACTATTTATTCTATGCTCTATGAAGTAGGCAATATAAATATTACCTCATTTTAGAGAAAAAGATCAAAAGTGAAGTCACTTACCATGACTGTCAAACTTGAACTTGGACTTAAACCAGGACTTTTGCCTTCAAATGTGAAATCTTGAGTCTTTGTACTATTGTGTTATGCTATAGCAAAATTTCTGTATCTTTACCCCAGTGGATCCAGAGATTACTGAAGGCAGGGTCTTGGGTGATTCAACGGTATATACTCAGGACACAGAATAAGTCCTGGCATAAAATAGTTAACTATTTGCAAAATGAATGCCTTGGCAATTACAGATCTTGGCTGATAAAAACAAAATCACATAACACTTGAACAGGTCTGTCCCCTCAGCCTTCAGGCGCAGCCTGTACTATGGCCTCTACTGATCTGATTTGTGCAACGATTGACAGCCTGGGTCCCTCGCCTTCAGTCCTGTTAATGGCATTAGCATCTAGTCAATAATGCTCAGCATTTCATTTTAACACTTTAATTAACAAATTCAATTTGTTCAAACTGCTGTGAAAACAAATTAAAAGCTAAAGAACAGGGCTTCCAGGAGAAGTACGAAAGGCAGGGGCTCTGCACAGATTAGGCTGGGTGTTGATCTGTTCTGTGGAGTTTACAGGGAGCTGGGTGTTGTCTGCTCTTCAACCATTTTCCTATCCTTGACTTCAGTGATACAGTCCAGATCAGGCAAACTGATTTATGTATCTTCTAGGTTTGTCTTTGTTTATATAGGTAAGAGGTATCCCTTCTGCCCTTCAAATTGGGTCTTAGTTGTCAAAATTTTTTGGTTTGGATTTAAATTGAAGAAGAAGAAGAAGAAGAACAACAACAACAACAACAACAACAACAACGACATATTAACAATCAATGATCTACCAGTGCAGTGGTTTTCAACCAGGGATAATATTAACCCCTAAGTGATGGCTGCCAATATCTGAAGACATTTTTAGTTGTCACTTCTATAGGAAAAATTAGTTGCATGTATTGAGAAGTTATGATGCTGATGCTGCTGCACATCCTACAATGCACAGGACAGTCCACATCACCAAAGAATTATTAGACCCCAAATGTCAGTATTGCTGAGGGTGCAAAACTCTGTTTCTACAATTTTCTAAGGCCCTCTTCAGTTTTCTAAGCACCTTCCCAATTACAATCTCCCTTTGAGGTATTCAGGAGATGCTGATGCCTATTTAAAAGTTGAAGAAACTGACAACCAGAGTTCAAGTGATATGATAAAACAGAACAGGAAGCGGTAGTAGTGAGATCAGAACAAGACCCTTTCACCAACTTTAGCTGAACTAAAAGAATAGAAAGCATCTTTTGGAGGCTCCAATTAGCTCCTGGGGAATGAAAATCATTTGTAGGTATGTGACTGTCCTCTACATCCTTCTTAGAAAATAGGTACTGGTGAAGATAGTTAACTCATGTGATAAGGTGTCTAGGCTGGCTTCTGTGTCTGTGATGAGTGAATGGAAACTTCCTCTTTATTCCACCTCCAATAGTCACACTTAATAACTGAATGTGAGTCACATAGTTGTATGAATTGAAGACAGTCACTGAAAAGATCACTTATTTCTGAATTATTGGCTATTCCAATTCTGAGACTTAATTGTCTTTTTAATCTTAGGAAGCAAGAAAAGATTAAATCAAAACTATATACAAGCTGGGCATGGTGGCACACCCCTTTAATCCCAGCACTCAGGAGGCTGAGGCTGGAGGCTTGTTGTGAATTTGAGACCAGCCTGGGCTACAAAGTGAATTCAAGGCCAGCCTGAACTGCATAGGGAGACTCTGTCTCAAAAAATAGGGCTGGGGACTTAGCTCAGTGGCCTAAGCACCTGCCGGGCAGGTGCAAGGCTGTGAGTTCAATCACTGGTACTAAACAAAACAAAATAGAACAAAAAAAAACTATATACAAGTTTTGTGGTGGATAAAAATCAAAACCAACATATAAAATTTGATTTTTTTCCTAGGAGTTTTGACAAGTACATTGGCATATTTGATAATTTTGGACAAGAAAGTAGACAGAATAGAGAAAAATGAGGAAGGGAGGCTGATGGCAGTTACTACAGAGGATCAATAGAAGCTTCAGAGATAATTTGTCCAAACAGAAAAAAGCATTTAGCAGAATGAAGCAACCATGGACTCTGAACATCAGAGGGCACTGGTGGCTTCTAATACAAACATTATTAGATATTCTGGCAGCCTGGGAATAGGACCCAGATTAATAGATCATCCCTGTATTTGTGAATCAAAAGAGATAGATCACTAAATTTTGTAATACTTTGAAGCCCAAGGTATTTTCTATAGAATACTCTTGAAGTGAGTACAACAAAGAGGGCACTGCATAGGAGCATCATTCTGTTGGTAAATGAATTTCTAGCACTGGGACACAGAATTGTTTTTCACTTTCATTTCAATATGTCACAGATTTCCAGCTCTGAGGACAATGGCAATAGTGAAAAATATTTAATGCAATAAAGTCCCATCCAGGAGGAAGTTCGCAGGGAGATTGCTAGGATTATAAAGTCCCAGTTGAGCAGTATACAGATACTTCAATAACTTTTTAAGATCAGAGAGAGAGAGAGAGAGAGAGAGAGAGAGAGAGAGAGAGAGAGATTGGGAGGACATGGTAATTTACTGAATTTCCTGCTGGGACAGTTAGAGATACAGAGATACGGGAAGCAGTTAATGACATTTATTTGACCTCAGTTATATTAACACAATGGTAAAATTCACACCATTGCATCTGTCATCCATATTATATCATACGTATAACAATATACAAGGTTGTTTTACTTTGTCCATTTTCAAAATACAATTTAAGGAGGTTAGTCATTTACTCAAAATCATGTACATAGGAGGTAGAAGAGTTGAAATCTGAAGTTGTCCTGTCTAATTCTAAATAGCAAGTTATATGTATCCTACAGTGCCAAGATCCCATGAAGGAAAATAAAAGCAGGCAGAAGGGAATGAGTTTCTGTGACAGTCGCTGAGGATGCAAAGGTAGAAAAGACACTGGCCTGTCTCAGGGAGCTTGTAGTATAGCATGTAGAAGTTGTTAAGGTGATAGAATGATGAATACCAGAATGGAGGGAAGCTTAGGATGGAGATGGAGTGGCCAGCTGGAACCAGATGGAAGAGAAGCAGCTAAGCATCCCCATGGGCCCGGGGGGTGGGGTGGGGGCAGGGAAGTCTTCACAGAGAAAGTGATGTTTGAGCTAAGAACCTGAACACTAAACAGAAGTTTTCTTCCCCTTCCCTTCCCTTCCCTTCCCTTCCCTTCCCTTCCTTCTTTTCTCCTTCCCATGATGAATTCACTTGTATACTACTTGAAGACTTACTATAACTAGTTATGAGCAAGGCAATGTCTAACTAAAACTGCAAGGTCTTCAGACTTTGCTCCAGCTTCATTGCTACAAGAAGAAGAATTCTTATACACATTACAGTCCAACCTCTTAATTTTACAGATACAAAAACTGAGTCCCAAAGGGAAGAGAAAATACTGAGGTAGCAGCTAATAGAAACAGTTTAAAAACCAGGGTGCTCACACACCTCAGGATTCGCTGTGCTGTAACATACTGCCCTTTCATCAACTTGCATTTTTTGTACCTCAACCTATCTCTGCCCTGAGGAGATCTAATTCTCTCTTGTCTTTCCATTTCTGGTTGACAAAATACACTTCTGGGGAAATTTCAGAAATTTATTCACACCAAGGTAAATAACCCTAAGTGTTACATATATTGGGAAAGCGGGGCAAGAGGATAAAGTCTCACATAAGTATTCATGACATGATTCGGTTTTTTTCTTTCTACTGCAAAGTCTAATCCTTTCCACTGTATGGGTTTGACCCAAGTCACGTGGTCCAAAACAACTTTCATAAACAAGGGAAATGGTCACAGAGAAATGTGCAAGATTATGTCACCCTATGGTTTCTAACAGGTGGTATCATCATTCCTTCCCCTGTAGCATGAAGTATCCACAAATACTCTGGACTAAAATAGGCTGATCAAGGGCATAGCCCTCCAATCTCAGCTGGAGGTACCTCATGTGGAGGTGGGTATGGAGACAGTGAAATTATTACACAAGGATCCCCTCTTCCTTCTACCTTTTCCTGACTCACAAGTGGAGAGGCACTGCAGCTGTCCTATAAGGTTGCCATGCTATATTGGTTTCAGTTGAAAAGCCCATCAAACCTCCCATGTTAGAACACTAATAACAACAAAAGCAGCCTTGTTCTTGGGTTTTAGCAATAATAATCAGGGGTTCAATATAGTTTGGATCTGGAAAGTTCACCAAAGGCCCATGTGTCCCTGGCCTGGCCTGTGGTGCTCCTGGGAGATGGTTAAACCTTTAAGAGGTGGAGTCTAGTGGAAAGTCTTCCGATCACTACTAGTGCCCTTAAGGAGGACTGTGTGACCTTGGTCTCTTTTTTTCTCTCTTTTTTTTTCTCACCTAGGAGTGAGCGTTTTTGTTTCCCCAAACACCACCACTGTGCTGCATTACCAGAGGCTCACAAGCTACTGGGGACTGAAGTTTCTAAAACTGTGAGCCAAAGGGAACATTTTCCCTTTATAAACTAATTATCTTGGGTATTTATTATAATGACAGAAGATGACTAACACAGAATTCTTTCTAGTTTTCACTTCTTGTTCTCTCTCTGTGTCTTTGAAACACAGAGACTATCTTCATTTTATAAATGAATGAACTGAGAATCAGTTGGTAAATAGCAGGACCACGATCTGAACCCAACACTCTGTCCCTGCCTTAATCCATTTTCTATTGCTATTATGGACACCTGCAAGAGGTCATTTATTAGGGAAGTTACTGAGCACTTAGTGTGCACTAGGGATTACTCTAAGAACTTTGTAGGCATTATCTCACTGAGTTTTTGCCATCCCTATGTTCCAGATGAGGAAATAAAGGTACAAATAAATAAAGTAATTTCCTAACAGCACATGGCTAATCAGGGAGAGAGAAGGCATTTGAGAGAGGAAGACACCTCCTAGAGCCCTTGTTCTTAATACAGTATTCTGTTAGCAGATAAAAGAAAATTATTAGAATTTTTGGTTTTTTATTAACTGAGTGCTTACTAGCACCAGAACAGAGTTAAGTTCTCTCATGTAACATTTCACTTGTTCTGATTAAATTCCCACAAGTCTATGAAATAAGTAAGATTCTCATTTTATGACATGGATCTGAGGGCCAAAGTAGTTCCATAGAATGAAGGTCTAATGAAGGGCTTTGCACATGCGCTACAGGTGTTTGGGCAGCTGTTGCAGGGAATGGGGTAGGCATTAAATAGTTGAGGTATAATGCGTCCTGGGAGGCAGTACAGCCCCAGAATCTCAGTGTGGTATTGCTATGATTTGTTTATCATTTATCCTATGTGAAACTCAAGTTGAAACTTGGGTGCCATTGTGGCAGCGTTGGGTGGCAGGGCCAATGAGAGGGGATTAGGTTGTTAAGAATGATCTGTATCTTTGTCAAGGGACTGGGTTAGTTATGGCAGGAGGAGGTTGTTTAAAGCAAGGCTGCTCCTCATGTTTACCTCTTCTGCATGTGTTCACTTATCCTTCCACTTATCTATTATGCTGTGATATGGTATGAGGCTCTCGACAGATACAGTGGCCAGTCTTCGATGGTTCATGGAAAGAAGGGGATCATTCAGAGGATGGAGGAGCCCATAGTTTCAGGCAAAGGAATGCAGTGAGGTCATTCTGCAGAATGTAAACAGTAGAGTCAGTCTCTGTGGAGATAGCCCCCGCTCAAGCAGGACAGAGAACGAGGAGACAGGACCACACTGGGAGCCCCAGGGCACACAAGAAAGCTTGGAGAATCTGATTTCCTGTCCCCAGGAAGACATTTGCTTCTGGCCTCTTTGCAGTCCTTCCAAAACTCCAAGTTCCTTCTCCTCTCCCTGAAACAAGCTTCCCCCTTTCCTGTCAGTGCCTTCCCTCTCCACTCTTCTTTCCTCTTCTGCCCCAGTTCAGTTAACTCTTATTCCCTCTTCAGTGCCCAGGTTAAAACTCACTTCCTCAGAAAAGCGTTTCCCATTGCTCTAGGCTACGTCAGGACTCCCCATTGTTTCTTAGTGTCTTGCACTTTTTCATCATCTTCTAACATAATAACCAAATCCCCACAAGAAATGTAATAATTATGTACTGCAAACTTGTACTAATAAAAAATAAAAATTTAAAGATTTAAAAATTTTAAAAATGTAGTTAACTATGTGCTTAGTGGCTTAAAACTTTGTCACTTGCTGGAATGAGGACCTCACAAGGGCAGGAAATCTTTCTTAACCAATTTTTATCTTTAATGTAGTAGAATCTGAATAGCATGTAAGGAATATTAAGAAAGGCTTCCATAAATAATATTTGCAGAATGAATATACAGACAAAGATGGAATGGAGAAGGCAGCACTCACCTTTCTTTTTGGTCATATTTTAAGGGTATCATTCTTTATTACATTAAAATTCATAATTCTTCTAAAGTTAGCGACTTTGGCTATTCCACCCCCTCCCACTTTTGGCACTAACTTCACCTGACCATTTAGAGCTTCAAGGGCTCAATGAAGTTCATGAAATGAAAGAACAAATAAACACTGTTCTGAGCTCTTCACTGCATCAACTCACTAAAGCTCTTCCTGCTCCACAAAGCTCAATCCTACAATTGCGTGCCAGGGTCCTCACCACACGGCCAGTTCCTTAGAGTAACTGATTCTAGGTGAGGGCTCCTTGACCAATCTCATACTAAAGTATGAATGACAAATTGCCTTTAAATTTCTCTCTCTCAATTTTAAGATAAGGACAGCTGCTAAACCCAGACCAGGAGGGTACTAGAAACATATTGAGATAAAACGAAAAATACTTTTCTAAGCATCATCCCACAAAAGCAAGATTATCCTTCACAAAGGTTGGAAAACACGTCTTTACAGCATATGTGGATCATCCTTTTTCACTTAACAAATATAGAAAGAGAAGCTTGGAGGAGACAAAAGATTTGCTCAAGGCACGAAGCAAAGCAATGTCAAAAAAGGGGCCTGGAAAGGATCCTTCCCTGCGGGGGCCTAGTGCCCCTGCTCTTTCCATGCTGCTTTGTGCTTTGTCAGTGACTGTAAATGAAGCTCTCCTGGCCTCCCATTGCTCTTGCTCAGCCCTCCTCTGAGTCCCGTGGACAGCCTGCGTCGCAGCAGCCCTTGCTGAGCACCGCCACTCTGTAGATGGTTTCGCTGCCTCTCACTGATTCGCCCTCTTGCCATCTGCTTTCAGTTTTCCTCTGAAAATCCCAGTGTTTCTGCTGCTTCAAGCTCTGTTGTGTCCCCCTCCCCTGTTAATGGGCCCAACAGGCAGCTGCTTTAATTTATCCTTCATCCATTTCCAGGCTACTATTTTCTGAAATCTACATCATCTATTTTTTACCGTCTTGCATTTGTTGATGTGCCAATTTCAAAGGATTATGAATATTTGAAGGAGCAAAGGTGAGACACTGAAGCTTTTTCTGAGGAATCCTACTAATAGAATTTGCTCCTTTACTCGAGAGGCATTAAATTCAATGAAAGTTCACTGACACGCAGTATGTGCAAAATACTGTGTAGAAAGGGAAGTATATAGCTAAAGAAGTAGAAGGCAGCATTTAGATCCTGGTCACTAAGAGAAGAGACACTGGCATAAAAGACTAAAACAGTTAAAAGGATAGCTCTTTGGGGTCAAAAAAAGGGAAGGTTAGAATGGCAGCAATAATAAATATTAAGCATTCTTCTGTTTATAGGATGCCAAAGTGGGCATTTCATTTGAGGCACCAGGAGAATGCTGCATTCTGAAGAAATGTCAAAAATTATATAGAATTTCTGTGTACATACTTGGAAGGCAAATAAAATTCTCCTGAAAACCCTTGTCCACTTCAAGCATATGAAAGGAAAAGAGGTTTGGCGATGAAAGAGGTTTCACCAGGAGGATTGTTGGTGTCTGCCACATGCCACAATCACAAAGGAGGAACCTGGGGTAGGAGTACTTGTCCTCTTGCTTGTGTGTGGAGAGGTAGGGACACAGAAAGCTAGACGTTGACTCCTTTCTGAGAAATCTAGTGAGGGGGAGACTACAAAAAGTGAACAAGTAGCCACACTCATATTAGCTGATGACCCTGGTGCTTGCAAAGGCAATGGACCTTGAGTAGATGTGGGATGTATGGCAGATGGATGATACCATTTGGATTCCTTCCCTGAGTTTAAATGCAGTGGACATCCAGAAAAGCAAGGGCTAAAAAGGTAGCAACAGTAGGAGTAACAGGACACATTCTCCAAGTGACGATGAACACTGAGCAGAGAAACTTCCAGCAGAGCCCAGGAAAAAATACCACATGAGAGAGAGTCAGCTGAGAACATGTGCCAGGCACAGATAGACTTTTCCGTCAGCTTAGCAGAAGCCCTTCAGTTCCCTTCGCTCTTCTGTCCCTGTTAACCCTGGGGAGCTATCGGAGAGATGGGTAGAAATCAAAGAAGAGACAAAACTCAACCCACAACATTGCAAGCTCCCAGTTAGAAGCTGGCCTTGATCAAGACAAGAAAGAGATATGAAGGAAGAAGATAATAGTAAACCAAGCTCAGAGTTTTCATTGTCTAGCACTAAACATTTTAATTACTGAATTGAGTCTGTTTGTTAATTGAGGTAATGTAGGGACTTTCTATTGCCTAAAACAGAAATTTTCATCCATGGCAAGAGAAGGTCTATCCTCATGAATAGATATGAAGCACTGGTCGGAGACAAAAAATAAAGCTTCCTTTATGAATATAAAATTCCTTCATATTGTATCATTATATTATTGGCAATATATATATTAACACACTCAGTTTTGACAACAATATTGGAGGAAAGTAATATTTTTGTTCACACTTTAATAAATGAAAAAACTGAGATATAGGTTGATTAAGTAACTTTCTTGCAGTCACCTGCTAACCAAGCACAACTACAGTATTTATAAGCACCATAAACTTTTGCATGAGAATATATTTGAATTTTAGCTATATCATCAGAGCTCGGCAGAGACCCAGTGGCTCAGTAGGTATAACACAACTATTGTTTGAGGATCTGATTTCAGAATGGTGTGTTGGAAATAAATACACACAAAAGAACTTCAGGTGTTCAAGAGCAGCTGGCCTGAGCCAAATGAGGTTAAGAATATTCATTAGGACCCACCTCAGAAGTTCTAAACTATTTTCTCATCTGGCCAGGCCACACCATCCATGACTATATTTTGTCCTTTAGACACAATTTTATAATCTGCACTGTCTTGATGTTGCTTTTAGATTGCTTTTGTCCTGGGAGTCCTTTCCACACTCTTCTGTCTTATTTCAGCCCGCCTGTCTCACGCCTACACCAAGAAGATTTAAATCCCTTTCATTACATCGTGGTACATTTGACCACACCATTAACTGATGACATTTTCCCAAGAGCCTAAAATATCCAGATATAAATGCCTAATCAAACTCGTGTCATGAAAGCTGGACCAAGGTAATGCAGATGTCAGTTTCAGAGCTGAGACTAGATTCAGCTCCAACTGTTATTTAGTACTTCAAAGAAAGGACAGTCAGTATGGACTGGTGTGGTCAGCAAAAGCATCCGGGTTTGCGACTACAGTGTATACCTTATGTCTCAGGAATCCCGGCTTTTGTGAGATTCTTAGGGTTTTGTTGGCCATTAATTATACTAACTACAGGTGAAGAGAGTTGAGGTTAGCTACTGTGTTTTACTCATTCTACTTACAAAAAGTATATGGTAAGTCAATTTACAATGGACTGAATGCTTGTGTCCCCCACAATCTATGTATTGAAATCCTAACATTCTCAATCTGATGGTAATAGGAAGTGGGGGCTTTGGAAGGTAACTGAGAGGGTAGAATGCTCATGAATGAGATTAGTGTCCTTATAAAAAGGACCCCAGGTCTCACTCTCCACCCCCCTTTCTCTCTCTGCCATGCAAGATGCAAGAAAATGGGTCCCTACCATAGGTCATCCATATTGGAACACTGGTCTTAGATTTCCAGCCCAAAGAACTGGGATAAAGAAGTTTACATTACATAAACAAGTCACCCAGTCAAAGGTACTTCTTCATGGACTAAGATATTACCTCAGTGTGGTCAGTATTTTTGATAAAAATTGTGGAAAAATGAAACACTGAGGAGAAGAAATGTTTTATTATGTTCATCTTTATAATGACCTTACATGGGAGGTGTTATTATCTCTGTTTCAAAGATGAGAAAACAAAAACTCAGAGGATCTGGATAATTTCCCAGGGTCACAAACCAACTAAATAAAGAATCTAGAAGAGAGCTAAATTTATGTAATTTTTCAGTTCCAGTTCTTTTTCCTGTTGTAGTTTGAGAATTGATTTAGAAAATTATTATAAAGACAAGTCTGTTGAATGGAAATGATAATATTATTACTGAAATAAGTAGACAACCTTACCAGGAAGCCAATTTGAGTGAACAGCATTTATGTTCATCTATTCATTCTCTTGTTTGTTCATTCATTCAACAAATATTTCTTGAGCATCTAGTAACTTCTAGGTATTATGCTAGGCACTGATACAAACTCGGGTAAAAAAAAAAAGGTGTTGCTAGCCAGGTGTGGTGGCTCATGCCTGTAATCCCAGCCCTTGGGAGGCTGAGGCAGAAAGATTGCCATGAGTTCAAGGCCACCCTTGGCTACATAGTGAGTTCAAGGCCAGCCTGGACCACATAGTGAGAGCCCGGTCTCCAAATAAATAAATAAATAAATAAAAATAAAAAGAGACTTTACATTTATGAAGCTTATATTCTGATAGGGAACAGCTGATGATTGACAGAGAAAGAGTAATCCAATATCAGAAAATAATTCAAATGTGAGGAAAACAGAGCAATGTGATGAAAAGTGAGAGGAGCTTAGAGGAGCTTGTTAAGGTGGTCAGTGAAGTCCTCTTGGAGGAGCTGGGATCAGGGTTCAAGAATAAGAGGGTGAATAAAGGCAATGAATGTTCATATTCTTAGAAAGCACACGAGGCAGAGGCAGAAGGGAGGAACACCCTCTCCTCTAATTCCCATGACTCTATCTCCTAAGCTCCAAGGCAGAGGCATGTGATACAAATGGAAAATAATGGGCTTTGAATTGGATACATCCCAACCCGTAGAAACGTGACTAGGTCCTTTAATCTCTGAAACTGTTTTCATGTGTGAAAATGGGGATACTGATTCCTCTCTACCCATGAGGATCAACTGAGAGAATAAATGGGTTTTCATTTCTTCTTTGCCAGCGATAGAAGCTGACAGACTGATTAGGCATAAAGTAATTTTATTAAACAAATCATCATGGTTCACATGATGAATTGAAGGTCCAAAGAGCCAGGTTTGAGGCTAAACTTTGCACCTAAAACTATGCTGCAGATCTAGTTGGATAAGAAAACCACAGCTGCTATTCACACCACTAAGGACAAGGTACTACATTCCACACTATTGCCACTTTTGTGTCACTAATTCAACTTCATAGCCACTACTATGATGCCAGCACTAGCGACATTCCTAGGCCAGGAGCTCAAGGCTGCTTATACTGCCAAAGCCTCAAAATTGCTTGCTTCAGAACTGATTACTTGTCTAGATGTTTCTGAATGGTGGAGATTAGATCATATACCTGTACTCTACCTTCAGGAGAGGCCGGGGAAGTGAGTTTTCTAACTCCTACCTGGTGGAGGAAAGGACCCGTGAAGAGTATTCCAAAGGGATTGGGCAAGGGTAAAATATGACAAGTACGCACCAGGATGGAAGAGATCTTGCAGTGTCTTCCAGTGCCTGGGGGCCAGCAGATGCTCAGTGAAGGTGAGTTTCTTTTCTTCTCTCTGTTGCACAGACTTCCTTCCATCTGATCCTAAGCTCTGAAGAGGTATTAATAATGCTTGCTGCATGGGTAGATGAAAAGGCCACCATGTACTATTTAAGACTCCCAGAGATGAATCATAAATTTAGCCTGTGCTATAGACACCTTCCAGAGAGACAGGCTGCTGACTGGGACTTGGCTCAGAGCACAAACAACGTGCCTGGCATTTGCCTGAATCCACCCTAGCTCAGATGTACTGCAGCCTGATTAAATGAGGTGAGCTGAGAATCCATCCTCAAATTAATTGCTGACATATAACAAAAGTCTTTGAGAACAGAAACACAGAAAGAGAGATAGAGAATCTGCAATGGATAAATGATGGTTAGTACAACAATTGATCTTACTTCCTAAATAGTATGTTTAAGGGGCCTCAGATATTATGCCCACTGAGGGCCACATCCTTCCTTTTCTTTATCTGAACTCAGTTCCGTACTGGATATATGCCCCAGTTTCCTGATTTGCACTTCAAGTCCTTCTCCCTGTCCCTTCTCTTCCTGCCCTTTGGGGCTGTTGATCTTTCATAAACTTTAGAATATTTTAAAATCTGTCATGATATTAGCAAAACTATTCCCTATGGTAGGTTTCCTCATCCCAGATAAGGCACTTCCAGAAATAAATCACATTCTTGATGGAAGTCAATTTGACACTCTAATACATTAGAGAAAGGTTTAAAAGGAACTTTCCTGTATATTATCCAATTTGATTCCAATACAATGCTTCTGATTTTTATTTTACTACACTAAATAAACATTTATTGAATGTTATTACCTCGTTCTAGCACTTCTTTATAGGCACAGCACAGAGGCTCAGAGAGGGAGGAATGATCTGCCCAAGAGCACACAGTTACATTTTGTGTTCTTTCATCTTGAGTTAAAGGTTGTCAAGATCAAATGTGAAATCAAATGATCAAATGAGATCATTTCTCAAGATCAATGAGAAAGTGCTACATAAAAGCATGAGGCTGTTATTTGCAGGGTTGTGATATGTGAGTCTAGCTTCTACACCACTACTCTAAAAATTTGGGTAGCTAGCATACAAGAGGCATGAATTTCTGTATGTTAAGAATTTGTATAGTGTTTCAGTGTCCATCTGACCATCTACCATGCCCTACTCTGACTCCCTCCTCGATCACATTTATTCCTAGATATGGTAAAGTATATAGTCCTAGAAATCAGTCCAGTCGAGCCCTGGAAGGAAAAGGGATTTTAGACAATAAAAACAGAACCCATTTCAAGACACAGCAACATAATCTATATACGCAGCATCTTCTATTTTTTACATTTATTTTAAAAATAAGGAACATAGGGTTCCTTGTAGAATGTTGTGCACAAAGGCACATGATCATTAAGGACAGAAGTGAGGATTCTGCTTCAGGCTTGATTTTCCCTGTTCTGCCCTACCTACCTACAGAGCTCTATACATACTTCAAGCTAAAGACACATTCAACTTTTTCTTCTAAGTGTCCCAGAGCAAGTCAGACAAATTCATTGTGCCCCTGCATAGCTTGCCCTTGCCCTGGCACTGGATGCAAGAATATCTGAGTTAGGAGGAATATTGAGAACATTCAGACATTTTAACACACTTAGATTTTACCTAAGTGGTCACCTTGTATAGACAGTGATGCAGCTGCACGCTGGACCCAAATCATCCCTTTATGTGTCTGTTGTCCTCATGCCAAAGTAGCAGTGAGACAGATGGGCTGATGAATGTGAATGTTGGAGTCCAGTGTCCAGGGTGGGGTTCTGCCTCTCTATTTCAATCCTCAAATTAACTCTTCATCACAGCCTACCTTGTATTAAACAGCTTCACACACCAGTTTGTTTACCTTGGTGTAATTTAAAAAGCAGGAGCGAGACAGGACTCGAATTACATTTTAGTTTTCCCCCAGGCTATGTGACCTTGAGAAAAATATCCTCCTTAAATATGATTCTTCATCAGGGAAACGGAGAGAATACTGTGAGGAATATGAGATGAATCATGGAAAAACAACCAGCCACACAGCCAATATGGAGTACTTCTACTCAGTAGACAGTATCTGGGAGTTATTAATCATTTACTGTTATTATTACCTTGCTAGCTGCACCCACGCAGGTGGATGCTGATCTGAACCTGGTTCTTTAACAGGAGCTGACTTTCCCCTACTTCCTGTAATTGGAAGCAAAAAAGACCGTCCATAGGCACTTGCTCGACTGCGCTGGCCTAGATCACCCTTCTTCACACAGTCTGTTGTCTTCTCTTTTCTTTCTACTAAGAACAAACTTACTGGCATTTCTTATAAATTTTAAAACATGGACAGTGCCAAGCTTTCTTTGAATTTAGGGTTAAATGCACCTACCTCAGATTTCTTGGTGTCCACTCTATGTGCACAGTCCTGCCAATTATTTAGTCTGATCTCAAGGTGAAACGATTCCCTTCTTTGGAAAGACAGAAGCATAAATCCTAATATATTCAAACTCCAGGGATAATAGCAACAGAAAAAATTGCTTTGCTTCAGCTAACCACTATATTTTAAAAGTTATGTTACAACAAGTTAATGGCTTTCAATCACAAAAACCATTTTCTTATAGAAATATTTAAAGGTTCTTCATATCTTTCTTTAAAATTTTTCCAATTAAAATGTAACTACAGCTGCTTAAGGAGAGGGAGAAGAGAGCCTGGGGGAAGGACACGGAGAAGATATAAGGAGAAGTCAGAGAAAAGGAGAAATGAAATTTTCAATCATTTATAAGAAAATTAGAGGGGGCGGAGGGATCCTATGGCTGCGGTGGTTGCAGTGAAATGGTAGAGACCCTGGCAGACACCAGCGGCTTCCTCCAGATCCATGTGAGCAACCTGCAGACACTGGGGATTTCCCGGGGCAGCTTTACCACCTATGAGATCAAGGTGAAATCAAATCTTCCTATTTTCAAGCTAAACGAATCTACTGTTAGAAGATGATGCAGTGACTTTGAATGGTTACGAAGTAAAAGAAAGAGAGTGCAAGGTTGTGGTTCCCGTGCTCCCTAGGAAAGCATTTTTTGCATCAACTCCCTTTTAGGAGAGATAATGGAACATTTGAGACCAATTTTATTGAGGAAAGGAACCAAGGGATGGAGCAGTTTATAAACAAGGTCACTGGTCATCATCCGGTACAGAATGAATGTTGTCTTCATGTATTTGTTTCTACAGGATGAAATAACAGACAAAAGCTGTACTCCATCTCAAACAAGACATGCTTGAAATTCGGCAAGAGGCAAAAACAGGACCATTAATGATTCATATGCACCAGCAAAGACATTCTAACTATCTTTTAGCATGCTGCACAAAAGCAGGTAAAACATGCCTTCAGTATAGTAACACTCAAGTGCTCAGTTTTGTTGGCAGTTGACAAGTTAATTTGCTCTCACGAAAATCTCTCATTCTGACCTTTCTACATAAATAACTCTTCCTTGCTGTTTTAATGTGGTGCATACACTAGAACCTTACAAAAACCTTTCCACATAATATGCAGTGTCCTAACTGAAGTTTCTGACTTGGTTTTATTTGCACAGTTTTTGTGTCATGTTTGCTTTTTCATTCTGATTAACTAGAATATTTGTCTCCCTCCCTTTAATGCATAATGTCACTTGATCTAATTTGGGTGCAGGGGCACTACACAGTTTGTTTTCTGTGCTGCAAAGGAAAGATGCACACTGTGTGCAGAACATGTGTTCCTTTCAGTCTACAATATCCTCCATGTGGAAGATTAACGAGGAAAATATTTATGTTTTATATAAAAACAAAATCAGATTCATATACTAAAATTATTTGTCTAAAATTTAAAGTTCTTTTCATATAAAAGTGCATTTCAGATATGCAAGAAAGTATATGAAATTTAGAGAAGAATTTATGTGATTACTTCTCAGACTCTTTAATGAAATTGAAAGGGAGACAATACTCCCAAATTCATTCCTAGAAGCAGGCATTACCTTGATGCCAAAATCAGAGAAGGATCCAACCAAAAAAGAGAATTATAGGTGAATCTTCCAAATAAACATAGACAGAAAAATCCTCAACAAGATACTGGCAAATAGAATGCAGACAATCACCAAGAAGATCATACACCATGACCAAGTAGGATTCATCCCAGGGATGCAGGGATGGTTCATCATATGCAAATCAATAAATCAAACCCCATATTAACAAAGCCAAAGACAAAAACCATATGGTCCTCTCAATAGATGCAGAAAAAGCATTTCACGAATTCAACACTCTTTCACGATAAAAACCCTATAGAAAATTAGAATACCTGGTCTTTATTGCAATCTGACAAAAGCCATCTATGACAAAACAATAGCCAATATCATACTAAATGGCTAAAAATGGAAAGTTTTCACTCTAAAATCAGAAATAAGACAAGACTGTCCCGTATCACCACTCGTATTTAATATAATTCTGGAAACATTAGACAAAACAATGAGACAAGAGAAAGAAATTAAAGGAATAACAATAGGAAAGGAAGAAGTTACATTATCATTATTCATGGATGACATTATACAGTATATAGAAGACCCCCCAAACTGCACCAAAATACTTCTAGACTTAATAGCCAAAGTTCTGGGCAGTGTGATGGATTACAAAGTCAATACTGAAAACTCAAATGCTTTCCTGTACACAAATAGCAAAATCACTGAGAAAGAAATTAGGGAAACCACACTTTTTACAATAGCAAACAAACAAACAAACAAACAAACAAAAAGAAATACCTAGGAATCAATCTAATGAAAGAAGTAAAAAACCTTTACATTGAAAATTATAGAATTTTGATAAAGGAGATCGAACAGGATATCAGAAAATGGAAAGATATCCCTTGTTCTTGGGTAGGAAGAACTGATATAGTGAAAATGGCCATGCTCTCAAAACTTTTATACAAATGTAACGCAATCCTCGTTGAAATACAGAATTAGAGAAAACAATCCTAAAATTTGTTTGTAGCCAGAAGAGACCTAGAAAAACGAGAGCAGTTCTGGGCAACAAAGCAAAGCTGGAAGCATCATAATCCCTGACCTGAAATTATTCTAAAAAGCTACTGTACTTAAAACAGCAGGTAGAGGATAACAACAACAACAGCAACAAAAATACACACACACACATACAAAAAAAAAAAAAAAAGAAAAGAAAGAAAAGAAAAAAAAGAAAGAAAGCCAGTCCTGAGAATCAATGCAACAGGTTAGAAGATGCAGAAACAACATACTTAGTCACTTTTTTTTTTTTTTTTGTACCAGGGATTGAACCCACAACCTTGTGCAAGCCAGGCAGGCACTTGTGCTGCTGAACTAAATCCCCAGCGTAGCCATCTTATCTTTGACAAAGAAACCAAACACCTTCACTGGAAGAAAGATAGTCTCTTTAGTAAATGATGCTGAAAAAACTGGCTTTCCACATGCAAAAGATTAAAACTAGACCCACAACTTTTATAATGAACTAAACTAAAATTGAAATGACTCAATGATCTAAATATTAAAACAGAAAGAGTAAATATACTGAAAGGTAGAACAGGTAGAACTCTTGATATTAAAGATGTTATCAACAAAATATTGCACAGAAAATACCACAAAGAATCAATATTGGAATCTCATCTTACTAAAAACTTCTGTGCAAGAAAAGAAACCACCCAAGAGAGTGAAGGGACAATATACAGCATGAGAAAAATATTTTAGCATCTGTTTCTCAGAGCAACGACTAATATCTAGAATGTATAAGGAACTCAAAAGAATCAGACACCTTCAATTTAAAGATCCAATCCAAAAATGGGGATCTCAAATGAATATACAATTCTCATAAGAAGAAGTAGAAATACAAACAAATATATGAAAAATATTCAACATCACTGGTCATTCATAAGATGCAAATTAAAGCTATGCTGAAATTCCATTGCAGTCCAGAAAGAATGACTATTATCAAGAAAGCAAACAATAACAAATGCTGATGAGGCTGTGGGAAAAAGGAATCCCTTTCCACTGTTGGTGGGAGTGTAGACTGTTACAACCACTGTAGAAATCATTGTGGAGATTCTTCAGTGAAATAAAACTAGAGGTTCCATTTGACCCAGTTCTTCCCCTTCTCGGTATTTTCTCAAAAGAGTTAAAAGCATCACACCGCAGTGATACAGGCACACCCACAGGACAGTTTATAGCAGCACAGTGTGTAATAGCTAAATCTTGGAAACAGTCCAAATGCCCATCAACCGATGAATCAATAAAGAAGATGTGGTTTTTATACAATGGAGCACTACTCAGTTATAAAGGAGGATAGACTTAAGACATTTCTAGCTAAATGGATGCACCTTGAGACCATACTCTTAAGTGAAATAAATCAGACATACATGTGTAAATACCACATTATTTCTCTGATGTGAGAAACTGAAAGTGTAAATAAGGTCCAAAATGTATAACGGATATTGGGAAATGAGAACAAAATGTTCGAATGGTAAGGGAAGCAAGGGACAAGAGAGGGAGAAAGGAAAGAAAGGTCAAGAAAAATAAGAGAATAAAAGGGAAAAATGGAAACAAAGCTTCTGCAAAGAAATGGGAAGAGAGGTTGAAGAGAGGGAAGAACAGGAAAATAAGAAGCAGCAAGATATGTCTTGTACAGGTACAAATCCCCTATGATGAATGCTATCACTATGTATGTCTAAAATATACCCAACAAACAGTAATATGAAATTGACTATGGTTTAGCATCCAACCAGGGTCTGTAGATATGGAAAAGAAGAACAGTCCTTGCCTTCAAAGAACTTTCCTCATCAGTGTAGCAGGCAGACAACAAACAACAATGACCAGTGTTGTAAGTTCAACAATGTGACACAGTAACAATATTACTGAGTGGCCCACTGAAGGATATACAGTGTACTTTGCTTTGTGGGACTGAAATTTTCAGATGAGGTGAATTTGCTTACTTAAATATGTAAAACTTTAGTTTTTAAACATTTCAAATATTCCAAAGATTATATACTACAAATTCCTAACATTTCACCATAGGATTCATCTTTTAAAGAAATAAAACACCATAAATATGGGTTAAGACAGCCATGTTTTGGCTCAGTCCTTGCCTTCCACAACAGATATGAACACTGCCCTGAATATCACCATTCATAATCTTTTTTGGTATTAATACAGGTGACAATAAAGTAATTAAGACATCCATGTTTTCACACTATATATAAATGGTGTTATGTTGTACTTACATATCAAACTAAAGCATGTTTTTCTCCCTTCACAACATGACTTGAAATTTAATTATGTTAATAGTTGCATCTCTATGCATTTCAATTTCTGTATAATATGTCATACGTATGAACAGACCAATTATAAATATACTTGCATGGTTTATAATTTTTCATTGCAAATAATGATGTGACCAAAAAATTCTGTCTATTATACATATAGGTGACATTCTCTAGAAATGGAATGGGTGGCTAGGAATGTTTAAACATTTTTAGCTTTACTATACAAGGCTACAGTGCTTTACACAATAGTCACACAATTTACACAACTCTTACCAAAAGTGGATAATTGCCCATTGCTCCACATGTTTTCCTCACTAATATCACATCCAGGAGGCTGTCTCACAGCTGCTCCTCTGACTTTCACTCTTCAGCCCCTCCAAATGTTGTACTTAGTATTTAGCCAAGAGTACACTTTATGTTCTGAATTACCCCTGGCTGATACAGCATTTCACACCAGGATCACTTCAATAGCTTCCTAATTCAAAGACGCCCTGTTTTTAATCCATTGCTGTCAACTCATCACAGCCAAAGATCTTTCTAAAACACAACTCTGACAACACCACTTTCCCTTGCTTAAGGTCCTTGATGATGGTGTATTCTTTTTTTTTTTTTTTTTTTTTGCGGCACCGGGGATTGAACTCACAACCTCGCACCTACCTGACAGGCACGTAAGCTGCTGAGCCAAATTCCCGGCCCTGGTTTTTTGAGGCAGGGTCACACTATGTAGCTCAGACCAGCCTTGCACTCGCACTGTAGCCCAAGCCGGCCTCAAACTCACAACACTCTGCCTACCTCAGCCTCCCGAGTGCTGGGATTAAAGGCGTGTGCCACCACGCCCGGCTTGATGGTGTATTCTTCCTCAGAATAAACCTCAGGCTCTGTGGCTTGACAGTCAGTCTCTACAACCTGACCTTTAATGAGCTCTTCTGCCTTGTTTTGTGCCAAACTTTCCCCTCATATTTCATGCCCAATAATACCTGTCTTTAGTTCTCTGGACAGGCTTATTTAACTAACGGGCTTTTATTCATGTTGATCCTTTCCCTGTTCATGTATTTTTTGCTCTCCAATTCCTTGAGACAGGCTAACTTTTCAACAAGTGCTCATATTCCTTATTATACCATTATAGTATAAAGCTGCCACTAAGAAGTACCAACTTAGCAAAGACTGCATTACCAAGTTTCCCAAAAGAGTTAGATATAGTTATCTTAAAATATGTTACAGTCATTACAATGAATGGAAATGAGGTATTCTACTTTCAGGGCTACATATTGCATAGTAGAGCCTCTCCAGATTTTATTCACCTGTGAACTGAATGCAGAGGACATTAAAGCCCTAGGAGATAGCCAAAAGAAAATAATGGAAAGAGTCTGACCTCTGATCACAGTATCATAATCTTTGTAAGTGATTACGAGGTGATCCTGGTCTGGCCCCTCACATCATCATGGCTTCAGATTTAGGATAACTTCCTTGAAATTTTCTAGGATTTTTTAAATACTTGAGAACGGTAAGTGCTAAGAGTCTGGGCCAGGTGCCTTAAACATAGATCATTCCCTAGTTTTCCTCATTGGGAATGTCTGCTGACCTCTGTACACTACTCTTGTCTTAATGCTCTGCTTAATAAATTTTTCAGTAAGGGGACCTGTGTTTTTATTTTGCACTGGGTCTCACAAATTATGAAGCTAGTCCAGCCTCTAATCTATGTGTATAGTATACCAGCTGTCCAGAGGAGCTCTGGTACTCATTCTTAGTTACCCTAAGGTCCTGTGCTCTGGACCCAAAAAGATAGTCCAGTGAGAGGGATGTTTCCATTGACCAGTGCATTTATTTTAGGGGATCATTCATATTTCATTACCAGGTGGTACCAACACTGGACACAATGGACAAAGAACAGGTTCAGGCATGTGGGTTACTGACTGCCCACTACTAGCTTTCTATTTAGTATGATACTGCAGGTATGTGAGTTCCTCAATTAAATCTCATTCTGCTGTTTGGTATCCACAGACATTAACTATTCCACATGGGTGCCTTGTCTGTGTTCATCTAGTAGTCTTCTGAGAACAGCTAGTCCTATGTCATCTAAGGGCTTTTGAGGTTGTTATAATACCAGGAACCCTTTCCTATATATGCTATTACTTAGTCTCTGGTTACTTTTAAATTGTGATGGTGGGGGTATGGACAATTCTTTCACCAAGGAAATGACTTCCTTCACCCACAGCTCCTAGATATGCTCTCCCTTTTGGTTTCACATTGAAGTTATGGATGTAGTCAGTGTTGAAAGAGTCATTCAAGTCATGCAAAGATTATGGTCTAGTTCAAGAGAAGACATGGTTGGAAGATACATTGTTTCACATTTATACTATGAAACTTCAAAGAGGAAATTTAATCTTACTTGTGTTACAGTATGGGTATAAAGTGCTCCCCAAAAGGTTCATATGTTGAGGGTTAATTCTACAGTGCAACAGTACTTGCAGGGGGAGTTTTAGGTGGTGATTGGATCATGAGGGCTCTTGCTCTCCCTCTGCTTCCTGACTGCCATGAGGTGAGCAGATGTGCTTCCCATACCCTCTTTGCCATGATCTTCTGCCTCAGCACAGGCCCCAGAACAATGAAACCAAGTAACCAGCGACTGAAACTTCTGAAATCAGGAGTCAAAATAAATTCTTTTTCTTTGGAAGTTGTTATTGTAAGGCACTTGTCATAGTCACAGAATGTTGACTAATACAACCTGAGATGAACTGATCACTTCTTATGCATGTCTGAGAAACACTTGCATTTTTAGTTATCACCACAACAAAACAGCAACCTTTTGAGAGATTCCATGAAAGCCATCATTCATGAAGGACAATGCAGCATCACTAATACTTCTGTAACTACAGCTGAATAAATGGTATGTGTCATTGTCCAGGAGAGACAAAAAGTATATAATGTTTCAATTTAAACAAGTTTCAAAGAGTCATGGTTTTGTGATTAATAACAGTGTTACTAGTGTTTTCTTGATGTTGGAATTATAAAATTAGGCAATAATTACATATTTGACCCAAAGATATTACCTGAATACTATAAAGGATCTTCATATGCACCGATAAAACATAAAATAATATACAGCTACCTCATCCCTCAACAATGTTATAAATCTTTTTTTAATATATCACTATACTTCAAAAGTCCATGAGTTTTGCAATTTCTAACATCAGCTTGTTTATTTACAGAGAAGCCCTGTAAAAAATTTGGGTACTTCCAAATCATTAACTATAGAAAATCTTTCCTTTGAATAGGAGCAACTACAATGAATGGTTATGTAAATGAGAAATAAAATTGTATTAGGTAAAGATACTGATGTATTATAGTATGTCAAGTAACTAGCATTCTTTATAGTCCAATTTTGTACCATTCATTTTAGTCCTTAAATACTTGACCCTCCAGATTTTCAGAGAGCATTTCTTATTTTTCCTGTTTCTCTGTTATGCTCTTTATTGTTCTCTTGGGTGGGGTTAGGGAATCATTCCTCAGTTGCCCACAATATCTTATTGAACTGTCACGCATGTTATACTTGTTGGTTTATGTGTTTGATTCTCCTATTAGACTATGAGCTTGAGGGCAGGAATTTCTGCCCATGAATGATAGTACCTAGAACTATACTCATGACCTGGGGAATAGAAATGCTCAAATATAATTTTTAAATTAATTTTATTTCATAGTGGAGGCATATGGATAGAACAGGAAGACACATAAATGAGAAGACACGAATTCAACACTATTTCTCAATATAATCGTAACCAAAACTCTTCCTTTCCTGAACTCAAATATTTTCATGCATAAATTGGAGATATTAATACTACTTTTCATAGCTTGCAGGAAAAACATATGACAAAATATGAGAACTGCACAAGATTTCTAAGTCATAGTTGATCTTCAAAAGAGTATTTGTTACCATAGTATATGCTGAATAAATATTTGTTGAATTAATAAATGAATTAATTATTCGAGAGCCTCCTATACTCCAAGCATTATTTTAGGAGCTACATATATTTCAATGAATAAAACAGTGACAATGGTCTAGCACTCCAGGAATTTATACTTTAACAGAAATTTCTTCATCTAAAATTTGATATCTATAGATGTCAGATGGATAAACAAAGTAGAAGAGGGGAGCAGGGAATGTCAAGGTAGAATGGTTCTTTCTAGAATCTTATACGGTCAGAAGAAGCATTACAGATAAGGTGATATTTAAGCAGAGAAATAAAGGAAGAGAAATAGTGATAGATGAGAATATCTAGGCAAAATATTCCAGGTAGAGATTCACAATTATGAACATCTTTGATACAAGAATATGCATGGAAGTACATGAAATGGCAAGGAGAAAAGTGTGGCTAAAGCAGAGTGAACAAGGAGAAAGGTGATATAAATAGGGGAGAGAGGTGGAATGTAAAGAGATGGATCATGTGGAACCTTGTAGGCCATCACGAAAAAATCGTGTGCTTTTTGTTTGTCTTTATCTGAGGGACATGGGAAGCCCTTGGATGATTCTGAGCAGTGAATTGTCATGTTATGATTTTCATTTCTGAAGGCTCACTCTGGAAAAGTGTAGAATGAGATACCATGAATGTATATGGGGAAGGACAGGGAAAGCAAGAGCAGAATCAAGGCCATAAGTGAGGAGATGCTATGTCTCAGGTTGGAAATGCCTCCCAAAAGTCTAGTACTTGAAGGTTGGGCCTCGCCAGAGGGAACATCACTGGGGGCGTGAATTTGTCATGTTATTCTACCAGGTCATTTCTCCCTTGCATCCAGTCAAGGATGGGCTGAACCCATAGACACTGTGAGCCAAAATAAACCTGTTCTCCTTTAAATTGTAGGTGCTGGATGTTAAAGCCCATTGACAGGAAACAGACAAGTACTAGAGAACATTTCAAGAATCCAGAGGAGACATAATGGTTTGAAATGAGAAGGAAGAGATGAAGGTGATGAAAGTGATTAGGAATATGGATATAATGGATCATAGGATCATGACAATGCATTAGTAAATTTGATGTTAGATAACAGAGAGTTGATTGCCATCAACAGAAAGTAGGGAGATTATGGGATAAGTAGTTTTAGGGATTCAAAATTTTAAGTTTGATTTTGGACAAGGTATATTTCATATGCATATGAGGTATCCAAGCCAAGATTTTGAATCATAAATTAAGCATATTATTCTGGATTTCAGGAAAGAGTTCCAAATAGAGTCATCAGCTGATATATGGTATTTTAAGCCATGAACTAGTTGAAATCACTAAGGAAGTAATACAGAGAAATGGAGAGATTGAAAGAACCAATTCTGGGTTATTTCAGTGTCTGGAGACAGGAAATGACAGACAACCAGCAAAACGAGACGTGGAAAGAGAACTTTAAGAATTATTTTCCTAAAGCAAAGGAAGAATGCAATTTGAACAAGTATGAGTGGCCAATTTTGTTAAAAGCTCCTGTTATTAAATCATTATGACAAATGCTGACATAGAACACACTTGTTTTCAAATATATTTGTCAGTAGATGTGGACTCACATTTACCAGATACTTCCTCTATCACATGTGGATATGAATTTTGTAACACTGTTGCTATAGGTCACATATAAAATAACAGCTGTGGGATCTTTGGTAAATGCTTTACTGTTCAAATATATATCACTTACACTCACTGATACCAATTTTATGCCAAGCCGTGATTTAGAAAATGGGGACAGAGACAGCGCAACGTACTGCTGTTTTCCACCTTGGACAGACACAAGACTGGTGAGTGTCTGTGGACACGTCGTGTCTGTAGCATAGAATATTTGGCTCTGGTAGTTTCTAGAGCACTGCAGGAGCACAGAGGAGGGGCCAGGTAAAAGGAATTGGTGGTAAAAATGACAGTTCCAAGTCACCATAAAAATTAGATGGGAAAAGGATTTTTGAGAGCTTGTTTCTGGACCATAAATCACAGAAGTGGCAACCAGCTCCTGAATTGCCAGTCATTTTTATTTCTCTAACCTTCTGACTCCCTTGGAGCGTCAGCTCTGTTAGCTGAATCAATACTTTCTCCTTGACCCAAGCAATTGATTTTCACAATACCCTTCTTTGTTACAGACAGAAGACCAAGAGTAGAAACACAGAAAGACTGTTACACTCTCTGTGAGGGAGCAAAGGACAACAAGGCAGAGGTATTTAATGACAGAAGAGGACTACTGGGTACAGTGAGCACAGGGCTATAGTGAGCACAACTCAGGGGGAGTTGAGGCAGGGGTAATTGACGCATGCATCCCAGGAGGCTCTCAACATTATTGGAGGGTGCTGCTGCCAGAAGGGTGGAAGGATTCCTATTGATGAATCCAGGAGCAGGAGAGCAGCAAGAGTCAGAGAGGAAGGGAAAAACACTACATTTCCACAAGTGACAGCAAAGGCTAAAACAATGGCAGCTGGTACGGTTCAAACTTTATACAGTAGTTTAGGATGCCTGGGTCCCTGTTCCACAGCCCACTTCACTTAAGAGCAGGAGCTACTTGACAGTCATTCACGAACTCTGTGTATCTAGGCCCCTGGAGGAAAGTCCAGGTGTTCCAAGACCAGTGAACTTCAACTCTGGCTACACAAGAAAATAATCTAGGCCACTTTAAAGAGTACCAAATCCTAGGCATGGATTCTGATTCAGTGGAGGAAGAGGCAGGCAATTGGCATTTTTAGAAGCTCTGTAATTATAGCAAAGTGCGGCCAACTATCAGAAAACATAGCCATAATGCACCCTAAAAAGGAACTTGAGGAAATTGGAAAGATCCTTGATCTTGTTATCTCATTCATTCATTCATCCAACAAGTACTTAGTAGTTTTACTAAATAAGTAATTATTAAATAATTAAAATCACAACCCAGATACTTAGCATCTTTGTGACTTGGGGCACATTACTTAAATTTGTTTCAAATGTAACTAAAATGTCACTTATTTCACAGGGCTATTTAGAAGATCACCAGATATTACATGGCAGAAATGCTTTAAGATAATAAGCACTCAAAGTTCACACTTTTCTTCTACTTTTTTTCTTAATAGTTGGAAATGAGAAAGACTGTGTGGGGAGAGGATGCACAATGCAAACAGCACCTGGCAGGATGTCGCTGATCATTGTACTTCTGTTCATGTAACTAGAGAATTAGAATTCAGCTTTTTCTTGTGTCTAAATCCTCACCCAGTACCCAATTTTTCTGGACCTGGAGTTCTGCCTTGCTCTCAGAAGTCACAGGATCTCAGTGCTAAGTCCCTGCTACTTATCAAAACACAGAACTCTTTGACTTTCTGCACAGGGCTACACCTGGGAGGACTGGAGGACCACACACTGAAGTGAGGTAGAGTTACACTTAAGCAGGTTATGAATAACACTGGGCCTCTGTTCTTCATTTCTACATGGGCCATATGATTATTGATTCAGCTTACAGATTCTGGAGTTAAGTATTATGAATTTGAATCCCGATTTGGCCAATACTTCCTGTTGCAAAGTAAAAATAATAATAGCATGCACCTTAGAAGATTGTTGCAGGGATAAAACTATCCATTTAAGGGGCTTAAAACACTCTCTAGCATGTTGCAGACTATTGATTAATATTACCTGTTATTATTAGTTTTATCATGCTGCTTACCTCTTTGAATGGTTGTGAAAGCCTATGATCAGCTGAGCAACCCAGCTGACAATAAAAGCATCAAAACACAGACAGCTAATTAATCCATTAAGGCAGCAGCTTCAAGGACAGCTGGGAATGTGTACAAATCATGTTGTTTTTTAAAACCTGTCATCACACACAGGATAATGGCTCCCAGGCGGGCTCAATATTCTGTATGATATTCCTAGAAATTCCCACAGGGGTTTCAAGTGGCATGAAAGATGGGATCTCTACTAGATGTTTTCAGAAAAGGGGAAATAAATGACCTCACAGTGTCCCTTCTGACTCAGCCTACACCTGGGGGATCACCACTTGGCCATTTTGTGCCCTGAATGCTTAACAATAGAGGACTGAATAACAGATTAACATTGTTCAGGATAACTGGCTGACTGAATAATGATCATTGTTGATAATCACATTCTTACAAATAGCTTCTTATAGTTTACAAAGTCCTTTTGTACATACCACTTCATGGATTCATTCATTCATTCACTGAACATTCACTTATTTACTATGTTACAGACTCTGTATAAGGTAGTTGTCAACAAAATATTCTGTATAAATGCTGAGGCTATAGTAGAAAACTGGCTTCCATATGTCAGTCACAAAAGGTCCCAGCAGTTGATAATCAACTGGGGAATTGGAACAGATGAAACAGTAGGACAGGCACAGATCCTGTGATGGAACCAGGCTAAGTGTAGGGCAGAGTACAAACAAGAGGGTGACAGTTCTTTCTAGAAAGAAAGGCTTATCTTTTGTTAAAAAGGAATAATAATTTTTATTCTTGAATCCCACAGAATTACTACGAGTGCTAATTAGGATCATGGACTCAGAAACCATGCCATTGATATAAAGGACACTTTATTGAACATCTACTATGTACCAGACATCAGCCACTTCACGCAAATTTTGTTCGTCACACTTTTTTCTACAAATAGATATAAAAGCCTCATTTTACAAGTCCAGTGACTTATCTAAGGTCATATAGGTAGTAACTAGTAGAGTTTTTCTGGTACAAAGTCCTTTAATTATTATGTGACTCTTTATATCAAACTGCCTCTCCAAAGTGAAAATACATACACTAATATACACATAAAATTATCAATGAAGAGTATGTTGTTTTCCAGGTCCTAAATCAGGGCATTTTATCTGATGTGAAATTCAGAAAGAGAGAGGGGGCATAATGACAAATTTCACCATAAAAGTGTGGATTTAGTCAGATTTCCTGGGTCACCCATTCATACACAGTAATATTTTGCTATTGGTCTTAAAGTATTTTATAGTTCCTGAAAACTTGAGATTATATAACTAAACTGGAGCAGTGCTTTTAGAATAGTGAATAATTAAAGTGATTACCCATATAATTAAATTCCAAGCAGATACAGAGAGAGAGAGAGAGAGAGAGAGAGAGAGAGAGAGAAACAGACAGAAAGAAACAGAGAAATACAGAGAAACACACACACAAAGAGAGAGAGAGAGAAACAGAGAGACAGAAAGAAACAGAGAGAGAAAGATAAGAGAGAGAAAAACAGAGAGAGAGAGAGAGAGAGAGAGAGAGAGAGAGAGGGAGAGAGAGACTTGCTTCTTGCTTTATGTTGACAGTTAAGAAGGCAAACATTTGGCTACACACCCAAAGATAATTCTGTCGAGTACAAGAAAGACAGTGTATTACCAGAAAGCACTGACTCTTGTTTTTGTTTTGATAGTAAGAAAATTATTTTTCTTTCTGAAGTTCAGGGACAGACATCATAGTTACAACTCTTTAGGAGGTGCCCAAAAGCACTGTCTGCCTTCCAAAGACTGAAAGAAACACAAACCTCTGACTAACTGCTAAGTTCATAATTTAGGTGGGCAACGCTCAAGGGTCTCATTACTAGTAGTTTGGGGTCTTTAAATGTACAAAATATCAGGGTACCAATGGGAGGCTTCAAAGGGTTCACTGTTCAGTGGGCAGACAGACACATGAACAGATGACACTTTTCACCACTCGATGAAGGTGATGCAGTCTGGTGACAAAACCAAAATTAGGAGAGGCCTTTGGTTATTACTGTAACCTTGAGGTAAAAATCTTACATCTGCCTACTTGTACTCATTTTGGAATCTGATGACTATACAACTCAGATTGTTATGCCAAATTTATCAAAAAGAAAAATCACTTAATATTAAAATAACCCTATCAGCTGGGATCTCTTGGTCCTTAACACTGCACTGTATTTAGGAGGCAGTACATTATAGAACAAAGAGCTTATTTTTTTAAACGAGAAAACAGATTTTAGTTTTTCCGTCTTCATTCTTTAACAAGCTGCATTATTCAGACAAGTTACTCAAATGCTCTGATCCTCACTCTCCTCATCTGTAAAGTGAACATATTTTAATTGCAAAATTTTTATCACAATTTTATATAAGAAGCGTGTCTTGTACAGTTCTTACAATTTAGTATTTAGAATGGACATCAGTCTAAACTTTCTCCTACTACAAATGTGGAATTAATTAAAAAGAAGACAGAATATGGGCAATCAAGTGTATGTCTGTTCAGGTGATAAGGCGTGATGCATTGCAAAGGGTGTCTGGGTTAACACTGTTGTAAACGCAAATTCTAAATTCCCTTTCGATTTCCTTGTTCAAATTGTCTAAGGGATGCTTTCTGTAGCTCTGCTAATGAAGTCATCCTCAAAATTACTTTCAGACTATTGCTCAATAATAAACTAACTGCATGATAATATACACACCCAAGCCCCCAAGTTGGATGATATTTTTTAAGATCGGAATCCATATAAACAGTCATTGAGAGTCTTAAGGGGGTCATTTGCGGAGATTGAATTTCTCCAAAAGAAAAGAATATATCCGTTTTGTTCTCTTTATTTTGCCAGCTCATCAAGAAGAAAATGATGGAAAAAAAAAACCCTCTAATGCCTATAGTACAATTCATCATGAGGAATTTTATGGCAGAAAAAATGTTTTCAATTTATAATGGCAGTAATAAGTGACATTGGGCAAAGGCTGCAAAAGATTTTTTTTTCTATCAGGAGCCAGCTAGGAATAGAAGAGGGCTGTAATCATCACTCATGTCTGGATTCTGAATGTTTAAAGGCATCTTACACAACAGCATGAATTTTATTACTCTGCTATACACCACACAGAAAAATTTTACCAATGCTGTAGCCTGCATGCATTGTTTATTATAGCTGAGTACAATTCAGGCCACACAGTGGGTCAAGGGGAGGATCATCTTATTAGACTATTAGGACTTATTTTGACAAGGCCAACAAGGCCAGTCTTATGAAGGGACTGATGTTTTCATGTTGTTTTCTAAAGGGGCTCTAGCACTAAAAAGAAAACACATGCAAATGCACACACACACACACACACACACACACACACATCTACCTCTTCATTTGACAGGATTTTCCACGAATAAAATTACTTCATAGTCCTCTATTCTCAATGCAAGAAATTACTAATAGAGTAAATAGTCAGGCAATTGCAACACTGCAAGTTTGCATAAGTACTCTAATGCGAGTATGCTAGGTCAAGATTCAGAACAGAAGGGAATATACATGCAGCATAAAGGTGCTGAGATATTGTTTCCTGGAGATGTTCTTCTGAATTGTAATAGGTAAGTGGGCTTAATGGGTAAAAGGTAGGTCTGGGGCGAAAAAATGAATACAATGTGCAATGATGAGTTGCCATGACATGGCCATAGAATAGAAGGCAATTGACTTCAGCTGAAAGGAAAGCTGAAAGCACTGATTAACTTACTGCAAGTAACATGTTATTCTATGTATTCTGAGATCATAGATATGAAAAAAATACAGCTCTTGATCTCAAAGAGCTATTAATTCACACTTAGGGAAACATTCTTCTTTGCCATGTCTTCCTTGTCATGCAAGGTAATGGATTCAACTTTTTTTTGTTTCTGCTTTTGTTTTTAGGGTTTTGTTTGTTATTTATTTTGGTAGTCTTTGTTTTAATTCTTTGCTGGACCTAAATGAAGAAGAGTAAAACATGTAAAAGTCTGGGATGAAAAATCTCCCTGTCAATTCTCAATACCAAAAAAAAGGAAAAGAAAAGGAAAATCTCCCTGTCAGAAACAATAGGAATGACTCAAGGAAAAACAAAATGTTCAAGGGGTCAAAGAAACAACAGGAAAGCCAAAGCGCTGGAGCAGAGTGGAGAAGAATGATAGGCGACAAACTAAAGGAGCAACTTAGGGACCAGGTCGTGAAAAGGCTCTACAGCCATTTAGTAAAAACTCTGGATTTTATGCTAGATACATTTTATGTAATTGAAGTCTTGCTAGCAATAAAATGAAATTTTCCTCTTATTTTTGAAGGAGCAAGCTCTCTGCTGTGTGGTGCAGAGATGGCAGGGAGACAAAAGTGATGGCTTGCTGAGGCGAGAAGTACCTTAACAGACTAGAGACAAGGGGTTTAGCTGGAGTGAGAAATGTTTGAAATGAGGACATATTTGAGTATCATCTAGCTGTTCCTCACCTATTTTATGAAACTTTTCAGATGTGTAAATTGTTCGTTCTACACATCAAAAACTTGAGGCTAGAGGGAGAAGGACTTATGATAAGTAGGTCCACAGCAGAGATGGACTTAGGATCCAGGTAGGCTGCCTTTCCCTTGGTATTTCAAATTTTCTCCCACGCTCTCCCAGCACAAGTCAATTCTTTTGTTTTTCATAAGCCTGCAATACCATCCCCATAGTGGCATTTTAAGAAAACCAGACGGCATTTAGCAAGCCTGCATAGCATCAAGAGAAACCGGGACTTTGATGTACTCCAATTGGAGCAAAGATGTGTGGAAAATACCAAGCAAATGTTTGGACTCAGAATCCAAAATAATATGCACTTAACTTTGCAATTTAAAAAGCTAAATTCAAACATGTGTCTTGTTGGTTTTCCAGAAAATATAGAATCTTGTAGCATAAAATTAAATAAACACCAGCCCAGACATGTGGTCCCTTTTTCCCTCTCTCCTTCCAGAGATTTTTCTAATTCTTTCCAAATTTTCTGTTTTACCCAATTGGGAATGTTGCATATAGTTGTTCTGTATGAAACAACTTTTTCACAGTGGCTAATAGCTTAATATACACAGATCACTTCTTATTTCCTAATTCCTTATACATGGTTGGCTCTCTGGTTGTTTTCTCATGCCATCTCTCTACCTACATGTTTCCTCAGTGCCTTCTATTTGTCTGAAATATAATCTCTGAAGTTTCCTTCCTATTCCACAATTCTTTCTGTCATTTAATTGCCTAGTTTATTCCCCTTAAATGTCTTTGCAAAGATATCCAAGAAATCTTTAATTTCATCTTTATAGTAAAAATAAAAATATTTTACTTGCTTCACTGAGTTTTATAAAGATTAAATGAATATGAATGAATATCTGTGAAATAATTGGAAGAGAGTGCAGTGTTCAAATATTAGCACTAATTTTTCTTCCTTCTCCCTTTTTTTTCTTTCTTAAGGGGTCTTAGGTCAAAATACCCTTGTTCTTTGAGCAAAGGAGGTGCATATAAATGTAATAGACAAACTTTTATTCTCAACTGCCCAAAACCCAAAGAGTGATAGCTAGATAAATAGCAACCTTCAGCATCTAAAGCCAGCCTACAGCCCGTTTCCTGGTTAACAGTCCTATATTACACCTAAGTCTTACCTAGTTCCCAACAACCATAATAACTAAACTCTGAGAGAGAGAAGGGAAGGGGAGGAAGAGGAAGAAAAGGGAGGGAAAGAGAGGGGGGAAGAAAAAAGAAAACCCTCTATCTCCACTTCAACCTGGACATCTCTTCTTTGACTAGTTTCATAGTGCCAGAAGATTTTGTTGAACAAAGTTGTATTTCTTTTCTTTAAAAAGCTTTGAAATAACTGCCTTGGTCCAAAGCCCTCCTTTTTTAGAGTTGCAGATGTTAAAATACAGAGAAGAAATTAGCCCAGGGACGTATTGTGGATCAACCTTCCAAAGCCAGGTATAATAACTTCCAGAGCTAGCATGAGCTACTTCCTGGGTATCATTCCTACTTTGTGTACCTCCTAGGAGGTTTTCTTTTCATCAAGTGAGTTAATAGTCTAACTCTCTGGAAACCTCTTACTTAAAGAACAAATGGCTGTAATACTGCTCTTTTTGGCTCATTCTCCTGGATGATCCAAATCTCAGTCTCATGAGGAAGAACCTTTGGATTTTTGGCTCCATCCAACACCTTAAACTCATTTTGGGTTACTTTATAAGGTTGGCTACTTACTGACAGATGTTTTCTCCCAAGCCAAAGGAAAAAATAAAAACTCTCCAGCAATGTTAGGGATGATTGTTTCTCTTTCAATTTCATTGAAGAGTTTGAGAAGTATTGGCCTTTGAGTAGTACCTTCTCTAAATTTCTTGTAAAATTCAGCCATGAATACATCAGGACCTGGGCTTTTGTTGTTGTTGTTGTTGTTAAGTTTTTAATTACACTTCGATTTCATTAACTGATATTGGGTTATTCAGAAGTTCTATATCTTCTTAATTCACCTTTGGAATTCCATGTTTCTGGGAATCTGTTCATTTCTTCTGTGTTTTCCATCCTATGTGAGTAAAGATTTTCAAAATAGTTATTGATAATCTTCTGTATTTCCACAGGATCTATAGTGATTTCACCCTTTTCACTCCTCATTGCATGATTTTGAGGTTCTTTTTTTCTTTTTTTTTTTTACAAGGTTGGCTAGGGGTTTATCAATTTTACTTATTCTTTCAAAGAACCAACTCTTCAATTCATCAATTCTCTGTATTGTTTTCTTAGTCTCAATTGCATTAATTTCTGCTCTGATCTTTATAACTTCCTTGCTTCTATGGGCTTTGGGCTTGACTTGCTTAGGTTGTTGATGGTGCAAAAGAGGAAGAAACTGCTCAAAAGGAAAGAACAATGGGAATTGGGGAAAGGAGAAAAGAAGGAAGGGAAAAGAAAAAAAATATATACAAAAGTTAGCTAAGATAATTATGCTACTAATTTCTACTAGTTCATTGAAAAGAATGGTTTGTGTTTATATTGTTTGATGAAGTTTTCATGCCTATATCTTGTCATCTGAGCAACTACTTTAAAGATAGCAATATGCAATATATTAAATTGTTAATCTCCTATTATCCTGCTTTGAAATTCTCTCTTTGTTTTTATTGTCTTTCTATTTAAAATAAACAATATAATTATTTTATGATTTGTGTGATTAAGAATAGTCTTTGATATTGCTTGTGAAAGTGTAAAAATTGCTTGTTGTGTTAGTTCTTATCATGATATACTAAATTTTCTAAGTGATTTGAATTTAACTAAACCACTTAAACATCCTAAATATCATTTGCATGCTTGTGCATTCGTGTATTTTCTGTTTTTTAAGTCAATGTATCAGTAATGTGCAAAATTCATGTATGTTCAATTTAAAAAAACAGAATAAAGGGAACACAATAATATCAAGACAATTGAGAATGGAAATTAGAAAGTGATTCTTCCATTTTAAAACTGCATATGTGCAGTATTTCTCTTAGAGAGCATTAAAGTTCATAGTACTATTTGAAAAAAAACTCAATATTTCAATAATAGACCCTGAAACTTTAAGAACAGAACACAGGAGCCTCTTCGTTTCTTACCAGTAACTAAGCTTTGATATGTGAGTGTTTTAAATGAACAGGAGAAAAAAACCAATGAACTTGGGACACTGTAGGTGTTTAGGGAGTGGCAATTTCACTGCTGTAGGAAAAACTGCTACTAAGTTTGAACAGCAACATCAAAATTTTAGGGACTTGTAAACCCTCCTCAGGCGAGGCTGTGCAGATATTCATGAACTGAACTCTAGATAAATGAGACCAAGATCACAGGTCAGTTTTCTCTTATTCATTAAATCAATTAATTAAAGTTTACAATTTCTAAGTCTTGGTTTCTTCTTTAAAATGAGGATTATGGTGTCTAGCCCACCTCATGATGACTCAAAGGAAGATGTTTACTAGGTTCTTTGACCTATTTCTGCCATACAATGATTGGTAAAATAAGAACAGTGCAGGTAGATTCTAAACACACTACTTATATTAATTCATTTAATGCTTAAGGTAACTCCTTAAGGATAATTATTACCCCTGCATTCTACATAGGGAGACTATGGCATGGGAAAGTTAAATTACTTGCCTGAGATCATAGAGCTTGAAAGTGATTCGAATCAGGTGTCTTACTATCTCTGTGTACACTTAACCACTGTAGTAAACCACCTCTAAATAAATGGTGGACATATTTTTAGTTATTAATGAAGACAGCACCAGAAAGGAGAGAAGCAAACATGGCATTCTGCAAGGCCTTACAGATCCCTCCCCAGCACAGCGTCCTTCTGAGTTGATCCACAACACAAATGCCTGATAATTTCTCTCAAAATGGCTCCCTCTGATAGAAGGCCAGATCCTCACATTTTGCTATTTGGCATTAATTAAAACAAAGGAGTTAATCAAGATAAACTTCCACACCTGCCTGGAACCAGCCTGGAAGTTTATCATGTCTAAATATGTTTCTCATGCATTTACTGCAAATTAGTTTCTGAAAGTGAATTTCAAGGTCTAGTGACTCTGAGGTTCCCTAACTCCATTTTCATTAAGTTTTCACAAATGATCTACTGTTGCATTATTCTTTTATAGTGCAGATTTAAGACCCCACTATGAAAAGCAATTATGCTGTCAGAAAAGTGTATTTTGACTTATTAAAAAATCTGAAAGGTTTCAGAAAACTATTTATTTAGTTTCTCATTGGGAGAATATTTTGACAGTCCTCAGAAAGAAAGCACTTTGCAGTTACATACTACTTGGGAAAGTCTAGCAAGACGTTTCTGCTGGGTGTATGTGTAGCTGTGGAACAAGCATAGTACAGGTCATCAAAAGGCCTTATATGTCACTTCCAGCAGAAAGGCCCCGGGCCACTCCGTGTTCATCTGAAGAACAGAGGTGGAGCACGGTAGTCTTTAAAGTAACAGGTGTACAATGATTCTGTGATTACAGCTGCCATAGTGTACATTATGTCTCAAGCACAGTGCTAATAGATGTATATTAACCCTGAGAGGCAGAATTAAAATTATACTCATCTTATAGATGAGGAAACTGAAGTTCCAAAGGTTAGATGGCCTACCCACCATCAAGCAACAGATTTGGGGTGTGACTATACTGTATAATCTTATACATATTCACTCCATGAAACACTGTTCAGAAACTACCACCACAAAAAAACCATCATGAGTTATTCATGCACTCAATGATATCAATAGTTAACTGAATAAAGGAGGCAAAATGGAGTTCGTATTCTACATGTGCATTTATATGAATTCTAAAGACAAACAAAGCAAATTTATGATGATAGACCGAGTGGTTGTCTATGGAGGAGTACAGAGTGAATCAAATGAGTCACAAGGGAACTCTGAGGTTATAAAAAATATTCTAAATCTTGATTAGCATGATTACATGAGCATATATAGTTTAAAAGCTTATGACATCGAAAGCTTAATTTTAGTGCATTTCATTATATGTAAGCCTCACCAGACAAAATGTGTATGTCAGTGAGCCATTTGTGTGACTTACCTCATGCACAGATGCCTAAATGCAAAGACTATGCTCGGCCTAATGAGTAAGGCCGCAGCACTGTGACCTAGGGCCAGGGACAGCATCACGCTCTGCCTGTTGCTTTCTCTCCTGTAGAGACTGCATGCGCAGCAGAAGACCTCTGCACTGTGAGAATGTCGATCAAGGGTTGTGTTTGTGCTTTCTTCTTTATGACCATGGACCAGTCACTCTCATTCTTGTATATGTTTCCTAATTTTAAAATAGAGGGCTTGGATTTGATACTCTCTAAGAATCTTTCTAACTCTAGCCTTGCATTTTTCACCAGAGTGATTTGTTTTTATCATGAAAAGTGTATAAACTTAGAGTAATTATTGAAAGCTGGACTGAGTGCAGGGCAAGCAGGAAAGTTGGAGGGAAATGGTCCAAGTGGATGTATGGATTTAATGCATTTATATTATCTCATATAGTAAGTATAAGGAAAATAGTGAAATAGTGTAATATGTGAGTCAGTACAAGGATAATTCAGATGTGATTCTGCTTTAGATCTCAGCCCATGTCCAAGAACAAGGCTGAACTGTGTCTTATTTTTATCTCATTTTCATATGCCCGTTCTGTTCTAGGTGCTGCCTAGTACACTTTCTAGATGCTCTTTCATATCATTCTCACAGAAACCTTTTTTATCCTTTTAAATTTTATTTTAAAGAGAAAAAAAAAACAGAAAAGAAAAGCAAAAAAAGAAGAGACATACAAACAACAGAAAATTCAAAACAAAAATAATATAGGCTTTCCAAACAAGATGATAGGAATTTCACAATGGTTATAAAATTTTGCATATTATTATCTTTAAAAGGGTTGCTTAGATTACCAGATATAGACATGAAAAATTGATCTATTATATGAAGTTTTACTGTTTTTTCCAAGAAATAATAGAATTAGTAGTGTAATCATCTTAGCTATTTTATGTATATGGAAACAAATTTATAACTTTTTCCTTTTCCCTTCCTATTTTTGTCCATTCCCCAATTCCAGTTATTTTTTCCCTTTATACATTTTCTCACCCTTTCACAATATCTATTATAGATTTTGGATTTTATTTACTCTTTCAGTTTCTGACACTAGGGAGAAAATATGATATTTACACATGTGAGTTTTATTTATTTCACTTGTGAGTATGGTCTCAAGTCTCATCCATTTACCTATAAAAGCCTCGATGCAATACTTCCTTATAGCTGAGTAGTACTCCATTGCATAAAAATACCACGCCTTTTTTAATCCATTCCTCAGTTGATGGGCATTTGGGTTGTTTACAAGATTTGACTATTATAAACTGTGCTGCTGTGAACCTTGCTGCACATTAAATCACTGTGGTATGGTGTTTTCAATTCTTCTGGGAAAGAGCCCAGAAGTGGGATAACTGGGTCAAATGGAACCACTAATCCCAGTTTTTTAAAGAACCTCCACACTGATTTCCACAGTGGTTGCATCAGCCTACACTCCCACCAACAGTGGAGAAGAGTTCCTTTTTTCCTACAGACCCTCCAGCATTTGTTATTGGTTGGTTTCTTCATCTCGGCCATTCTTTCTAGAGTGAGATGGAATCTCAGCATTGTTTTAATTTGCATTTCTCTAATGACTAATGATGCTGAACATTTTTTCATATGTTTACTTGCCATTTGTATTTCTTCATCTGAGAAGTATGTATTCATCTCAGATGCCCATTTTCAGAGTGGGTCTTCGAATTTTGGGGGCTTGATCTTTTTTAATTCTTTATATGTTCTAGATAGAAGTCCTTTGTCTGAGGGACAGTTGGCTGAGATTTTTTTTTTCCTAATTCATGGGTTTTCTTTTCACTCTGTTGGAAATCTTCTTGACATGCAAAAACTTTTTAATAAGACCAGACCCCAGTTGTTGATTCTGGGAAGTATTTCCGTGTGTTTGATTTTTGTTCACGAAATCTCTTCTACCTCTATGTCTTCAAGATTTCTACCTATTTTCTCTTCCAGTAGATTTAGTGTTTGTTTTAATATTTAGATCTTTGATCCATTTTGACTTTAGTTTAGCACACGGTGATAGACATGGGTCTAGTTTTAGTTTTTGGCATATGGAAAGCCAGTTTTTCCAGCACCACTTATTAAAAAGATTGTGTTTCTTCCAGTGAACATGTTTGGCCCCTTTGTCAAATATAAGGTGGCTTAGCGTATTTGTAGTTGTGGCTGTGTCTTCTAATCTATTCCATTGATCTTCAGGTCTGTCTTTTTGCAAGTACCATGCTGATTTTATCACAGTACCTTTGTAGTTTAATTTCAAGTCAGAGATTGTGATACCTCCTGCCCTGCCTTTGTTGTCCAGAATTGCCTTTGCTATTCTAGCTCTCTTCTGGTTCCATATGAATTTTAGAACTATTTCTCCACCTCTGTGAGGTATGCTAATGGTATTTTGATTGGAATTGATTTGTCTGTATAACAATTTTGGGAGAATAGCCATTTTCACTATGTTTGTTCTTCCTATCCATGAACAAGGAATGTCTTTCCATTTTCTGAAATTCTCTTTGATTTCTGTTTTCAGAGTAATGTGATTTTAAATGCATAGATCTTTCTTTGTTAGATTGATTCCCAAGTATTTCATTTTTTGGGGGGGTACTATTGTGAAGGGTGTGATTTCCCTAATTTCTCTCTCAGTGAGTGTCTCATTTGCATATAGGAATGCTGCTGATATTTGAGTGTTGATTTTGTATCCAGCTACATTACTCAATTTGGTTATTAGATCTAGAAGTCTTTCCAGGCATTGTGGCACATGCTTTTAATCCCAGCACTCGGGAGGCTGAGGTAGGAGGATTGTTGTGACTTCGAGACCAGCCTGAGCTACTAAGTGAGTTCAAGGACAGCCTGAACTATTTTTTGAGACCCTGTCTCAAAAACTAGAGCTGGAGATTTAGCTAAGTGGCCCAAGCTCCTGTTTGGCAGGTGTGAGGTTCTGAGTTCTATCCCCTGTACCAAAAAAAAAAAAAAAAAATCTAGAAGTCTTTCAGTGGAATTTTGGGGTCTTCTATGTAGAATATCATGTCATTTGCAAATAATGATAATTTAACTTCTTCTATTCCTATTTATTCCTTTTATTTCTCTATGTTGTCTAATTTCTCTGGCTAATGTTTCCTCACAGAAACCTTTTTATAAATAAAACACAACATCTTGTATGTGAAGAAAGAGGTTAAATAATTTGCCTGGGATTATAATTTTCCTACAGCATAGCTGGAAACTGATTCATAAACCTCTACTTTGTACCTAGGGGTTTCATCTATGGCCAAGATCAGTGACAAAGGTTAAAAAGAATTGCTTATTTCTGTGAAGAACATTATTTTTAAACCAAAGTATTGCAAATCCAAAGAAAAAATTTTAAATTGGAAGGCAAACAGAATTTTTTTTGGAGGGGGACAGCTATAATCTGTTATACAGTAAGAAGCTGCAACAGGAACAACTAGAAGACTCTTATTTCATGTAGTACTAAAATATACCTTTTGATGTAGGTATTACCGAGTTCATGTATGTCAGATAACCGACCCAGAGTATGTAATTCCATCTGTAATCCATGACATGCATGCCTGCATGCATGCGTGTGTGTGTGTATACCTGTGTGTTTTGGGGGAGTATGTACAAAAGAATAAAAGTTACAGGGTGGTACTTGAGAAGTCCTCAAGAATTTTTTTATTTTGTACTTGACATAGATGGGACAAAAATCCATTAATTTCTTGTGCTTTCTTATAGCTATTCATGGCTATACTATCAAAATGCCAAGCTTTCCAGTTGAAATATGGCATGGAAAACTACACACAGATGAAGTTACTTTTATAACACATTTCAATCTATTTCCTGACCAATTAACTATAGAAATATCAGATTTTAGAGTGAATTTTCCTATCGCAGCCTCTTCCAAGTTGCTAATATACAGGGAGGATAAAGAAAAAATAATAACTTACAATATCTACAATTAAAACAGCAATCTATTTCCAAAAACTGCAAGTTACTTCTGAAAACTCTACTACTGCCAGAGCTGGGTTTTAGGAAAGTTAGTGGCCTACTTATGTGTGGCCTAGAGAGACAGAACAGGTTTCCACCAAAAACAAAGTAAGGAAAATCCACTTACTGTTCAGACCACTGTCTCTGGACTCAAGGGCTGAAACAACAGCAACTGACAGCTATTCCTCTGCTTTCTGAGCATTGCTACTATTTGAGACCCCCCAAATACTTCTTTCCTCAATACTTACTGAAGCCTCTCCCCCAGATACAGCTATTTATATTGCACATATCAACAATTTAACCTCTCACGAAACATCAAAGGAAGAAATCTTGGGCAACAAGTAAGTATATTGTGTTCTAGGAACTGTCAACTGTCATCCTCACATGCAAAGTAAAGTAGGCAGGCACACACACACACACACACACACACACACACACACACACACACTAGACAGACATATGGTAGCAGTGTCTACTAGAGATAGCTGCTATGGGTTCTCGTAGTCTTCCTTGTTTATTTAATGTACCGTAGAGAACATATGAGTTAAAGTTAGAGATTTCTAACATCTCATACATTAGGTTTGTTGATCTAGGTGCTCCAAGAATCTGACATCAAAAAATATACATGCACAATAAATCTAGTACGAGAAATGCCTGTGAGAGAAAATGGGGACAGATCTGTAGGAGGCTGGGATTGCTGTCAGGGGTGATACAGGTACTGAAGAAAAAGACAGAAGTAAGGTACAGCATAGTTCTAAAGAAATACAGACAAAGTCAACAGGGACTTCTTGGGTTAAATTTGCCTGTCACAGACTCTCTCCATTAACTAAAAACAAGACAGTCTTAATATTCCAGTTAAGCTTTGCCTTTCCTGGGAGCAGCCCATGGAAAGTGTGGCCTTGGGAAAAATACAACAGTGGGTTTCATAACAGTTCTTGTGACTATGATGCGGAATTCTTATATGACGAATATTCTAGTGGCTGCCACATTGGAAATGTGCCTGGCAAGATTGTGTAATTTAGTCTCTAGTTAGAGACCTGAGGAGGAGACATGAGCACAGTGATAGGAAATGTCACATCCTATTTTTCGTCAACAGTAAAGTCTGCATAGGTCCTTGTAAATTCTATATTTAAAAATCTGGTAGTGGGGAAATTTATGAACCGAAAGTGAATTGAAACTATAGACATTCTCATCATTTCTTCTAACTTAATTGATCAGTGAAGTAAGTGGGTAAATTTTAGAGGTTGTCTATAAAATACTATAAATGGGTGGAAACAGTAAGTGCAAGTTGCCATTACAAATATAATATGTTTACTTGCCTGCAGCAGTACAACTCATAGTACCTTGTATAAGGCATTGATCAGGTAAACACTTTTATCAGTTTTTAATAACCACCAAAAGCAGTTGGTTTTACCTGACAGGGACAATAGCTTACTGTTACTTTTTTGCAGAACTATTTCAGTCCTGCTGCTTTTCATCATAATCTAGCCAGCAGAGATGTTGAGCATCTTGATATTTCACGTATCCTCCCAATGGTATTCTATGTTAATAACTACATTATTATGAGTCATTTGTAACAGAAGGTGAGATATGAACTTCATAAAAATCCAGGACCCCACTATTTTATTGACATTTAAAGAATGTTTGGATCTAAACTACTTTTGAATATCCCCTTCAAAGTGAAAAACAAGTTGCTACATTTTATACTAAAAAATAAACACAATGACAGGCAGACTGCTCTGATTTTGTAAGTAACATGTAGTACAGTTGACTGTATTGTTCCACCCACTTAGTGAGTAACCTGTAATCTGTCAGTTTTAACCAGAACCCACAACAGAAGAAAGCTATGCAGTAGATCCAAACTGCAGTCAAAGTTGTTCTGGCATTTTTATCTTATGACCTAAGAGATCTAAAATGAACAGGGATGCTCTATGAGGTCTATGGCAAGCCCAGTAAGAGAACCACAGAGAAGATTCCTGGGGTTAAGAGAAAACCATTTCTTTTGAGAAGCAGCTTCTAGCTGTGTAATAAACCCCAATAAAGATTGGACTTTGGGGCATTAAGGGGTCATATGACATGAGCTGCCCATTAGGGACTGGGCATCAGTTAATCCACCAACCATATGATGGAACCTGTTTTTCACCAACAGGTGAAAATGGTGTAAGAGATATATAACGCTATAGGTACAGTGCTGAACATACAAGTAAGTTGCATGACCAAGTGGCTTGGTTTCCTGTTTCAGCTTCCTGAAACATTACTTTCATCTCCTTCAGTTCACACTATGGCCTTATAGAAAATTATATGGAACTGACTGAGGAATAGAAAATGTGGGTCTGGTTTGTAAACAATTCTGAATCACATGCTGACATCAGTAACAAATGGATTGCTACAGTATTACAGTCCTTAAATCAGAGATATCCCTGGAAGACAATAGTGAAACAATAGCTTTTTGGTAGTCAGAACAAGTGGCTCATGTGTGCCCTCTTTGTTTGAACAGAGAGAAGGCAAGAAGTATATGCCTTCACTGATATATGGCCTAAGGGTTTGGATAGATGACCAGGGACTTAGAACGAACAGGATTGGAAGATTCTTAATGATGGGCAAGAGTTATGAGAATCGAATGATGTGAACATTTAGATGTGAAGTGTGAAAGTGTGAACATTTTAGAATCCACCTGAATGTGAACCAAAGAACATCTTCTGTAGAGGAGGTTACAAAATAATCAGTTTGATAAAGTAATATATTCTTTGGGTGTCAGGCAGTCTCTTTATCCTTCTATATAGTTACTTGCTTGAAGGATAGAGGGCATTCAAGCACTCTACAGTATGGGCTTTTCCTAATCTTTTAGTAGTAGAGATCAAACTTTATTCTCAGATATGGTGCCATTACCCATCCAGTCACTTGGTGGCAGGTTGATTATAATAGACCCTATCCATAGTGAAGGTTCAGTCATTTGACCTTCCTGGAAAACATTTATTATGGATTTGAATTTACTTTCTTTATACACTTCTTCTAGCACGATTATTCATGAATTTATAGACTGTCTAAAGAAAGATAAACTTGAGCCATTTGCAGGAAAATGGATGTACCTTGAGACCATAATGTTAAGTGAAATAAAACAAACGCAAGATTGAATATCACATGGTTTCTCTTATATGAGAAACCCAAATTATAAATTATGAACAAAATAATAGAAAATAGGAAGTAAGGAGACAGATCTTTCTAAAATGGGAAGGGAATCAAGAGATGCAGGTGGGGAGGGAGGGAAGAAGAAGAAAGGGTATTGAAAAAGGAATTAAGATGTGCTATGTACACGGATCAACTCCACACAAGGCATATAAACATTATGTACTGCAAACATATGCTGATAAAAATAAATAAATAATTATTCACCTTATATCACAAACAGAATTAATTCTTATAAAAGAATTTATTTTTCTGCAACTATATGACAGTTATGGTCTCACACAGGTAGTACTTATTGTCTTAATTTATGTATAACTGTTTTTCCAAAAACAGTTGTCCTGATTGATGTGTGGAATGATCTAATGAAAGTTCTGATCCAGTTCCAGTTGGTAAACTAAAACTTTTGGATTTTCTTGTATAAGATATCATGTATATTTTCAACATACAGGCAGAACATGGGCATCTAAGGGTCACTGAATTGAGATGGGCTCCTTTCTTATTGTATCTAATAATTCATTCACAGAAATTCTATTTCTAATTCTTTTAACTTTTGACACTGTTGGACCAGAAGTCATTGTTCCTAAATGACTACAACACTGGTTTCACTGAAGTGGAAGCTAAGACTAACACCAGCCACTCAGGCTTCCTTATGCTACTAAATGAACAAGCAAAGAATTGTGCTTCTAAGAGAAATGTGAATTGCTGTGACACAATGAGAATGATAAGGACTAATATGGAATTCAGATGATTCTCTGGGGTGACTTTTAGTCCTTGTTTTCCTGGCAATAATGATTAGGGGGAAATATGGTAACCTAGCATGGCTCACTGAGAATACATACAGTTTAGAAATAAAGGTTTTGGTCATTCTATTAGGCAAAGATCACTAAAAAGTTCAGATGTTTTGGGGACAAAGGGGAAAGGGAAGGAGTATTGGAAAATCAAAGTTATAACTATCATTATACCCCTGTGACCGGCTCAGAAATAAGTGGTATAACAAATATACATCTCTTTCTCTTTGCTAATTAGAAGTGTGTGTGTGTGTGTGTGTGTGTGTGTGAATCTGTTGTGAATTTATTACTGCCTCCCTCTTTCTTTTCTCTTAACATTTTATCTGAAGTATTGTTAGTGATTTCCTTTGCCATTTAGCTTTAGATTTTGTATTATTCAAGTGGCATGGTCACTTGGGATGACCAAAAGGCATGAATCAGACATAAATGATATGACCTTATCTAGAGACAGATACCACTAGAGACAGTGACCACTAAAACTTTGTGTCTTTCCCTTTTTGAGGAAATACAGAAAGCATATTTATGTATATGAAAATTAGTCATATATAATAAAGTAAATATATGTAGCTGACATATTTTATTATGTTGAAGGTCACATACGGGTAGTTGGTGGATATAGAGAATATTTAACCAGACAGATGGATTTTATCAGCTATTTACCTATTATCTCTCAACTTCCAGTGTACCTTTTTTTTCTTTACTTTACTCTGTGACACTGAGAACTACATTTTCTAGGTGATTCTGGTATCTGGCATCCTGTAAGGTTTGGTCAATAACTACAAAGAGAAATTGGAAAGCAGGAAGAAGAAAGAAGTGGCTGTTTTCTGTGTTGCATTCAGCATGTCTTCAAAAATAACTATAGTCTCCAGCTTTCAGCTTCCCATAGCACTTTGAGAATCAGCCACTTCCTGATCTCTCAGAGATACAAAAAACAGAAATGCAATGCCCCCATGGCTAAATTCCACAAAGACTCCCAATAATTTCCTAGTTCTCATAACTCCAATTTTTCTTTTTGTTCCTTAATCCTACCAGTGGTAACAGCTCCCTGTAGTTATTATCTCTGGGTTATCTCTGTGCCCTCTTTTTGCTCTTTTAGTGCTCTAACCTGGCAAAAATTTCCACGTACTGTCTCTTACTTATGCTGAAATATTTAGTGTAGTTTATTTTCCTAAACAAACCTGACTGACCTAGTCACATAGGAACATAGTAACCTCAAAGGTTACTGGACAAGACAATGGCTAATTTGCATGAATTAATATATCTGTTGTATTTACTCTTTAAAATAAATTCAACTTCATTTTGAGTATAAAGACTAAAAGAACCAAAGACACCCATGTATTCAAAAGAAAGAACTGATTAAAGTACTTGGCAGTAAAAGACACTTGACAAAACATCTGTGCCCTTTACAAGTGGAGGTCTTTGTATAAGATCTATTTAGTACTTCATCAAATGGTTTAATTCTGATTGGCGAAAGCTGGACAATGAAAATGAATTCTTCTTTCCCTCACTAATAGTGGAAATATCCCTCCTAAATGTGAACACTGTATTACAATTGGGCCTATAGAGCACACTCTGTGTGAGTACATGAAGACTTGTCTATGAATTAGCATCTTTAATTTCCTCCAATAACTGATACATAATATCCTAAAACTTAATTCATTTATTCAATATTTTAACAAATATGAGTTGTGTACCTGCTAGGTTTAGGGGACTGTACTTTGGAGTGGGAATCGAGAAGGAGCAAAAATGGCCATGTTGTCTGCTTTCAGTATATGACAGGAAGACAGACATTAATAAAAATATCACAGGTTTAGTAGAAAAATTCAGCAGTGATGACACAAGTTATAGGGTATACAGTGATCAGATATAAGGTACAAATATATGAAAACCTATAACACAGATATGGATAGAGTGGGAGAAAGGGAAACAGGAAAACCAAGAATAGTCTTTAATGTATGAAGAATAGGAGGCCATTGAAACGTTGTAATTTAGGGGGATTTTCAGTGATCAAATGTGCACTTCATTTATTCAAAAGGATAAATGCTATAAAGTTTGTTCAGACAAGGATGCACAATACAAAGAAAGACACTGGATTGTTGAAATAATAGCTATTATTACTATAATTGGTTGTAAAGATTTGAATGACAGTTGCAAATGTTTATGGTACTGGATAGTTTTATACAAAAGTTCTAATTAGTCAGTTTATATGCAGTGAATATATCTCTTATATATAATTGTAATATACATTATTAGTTGTGGAGATGATTAAAAAAAGTGTCTTATTTTTTCCATCCCTTCAACTAAGCCAGACTTAGCTCTCTCCGTGAGACTGTCCCCAGGTACATTCTAAATATAAATGTAGCAGTGGGCAGGTGTTTCTTTCCAGCCCCATCCATTCCTCACAAAATGCTGAGATGGTGATTTTGGATTTTAGCTATTGTTTTCTTCTAATTGTGTTTAACTTAAATGGCTATCGGAGCTAAAAATATAAGCACAGAGAGGAGCTCTGAGAGCATTCAATAGAGGTCCCTTAGAAATCACTGTTTAAATTAGTTCGATGCTTAATATGTGAAAAATCTCAACACATCCCAAAGCTATTGTCATAAAATGGATAGCCAGATTTGTGGCAAACATAATCCATGGGACTGAAAGTTAATTCAATAGAATTATAGAGCCATAATTTTAAGGAAACAGATTTTTCAACCTTTACTTCTGTAAAATAAAAGACATTTTTAAAATATAGAGAGAGCTGAAAGTAATCTTGGGGTCTCTTTGTTTCAACCATCCTAGGTTTGTAATTTTTATAATATCTGATCCCCTAAGTGGCTGGTAATACTCTATTTAAGTGTGCCAAATGGCTGGTGATACTCTAGTTGAGTATATCAAATGTTGGAAGTTCATTAGCTTTCTGGGTAGACTGTTAAAAGTAAGGCAGCTCAGGATATTAGAAAGATTACCTCACAGATGAGAGGAAATATGAGCCCTACAAATGTCTACACATTGGTCTTACTTCTATTACCAGTGGTGTTAGTGCTCAAGGAGAGAAACATGGTTAAACTGACTCAATCTCCTTAGGATTTGTTTGATTTCCTTTGTGCATAGACATGGCAGCACTATAATCCAACCAGAACATCTGTGCAATCCATTATGAGACCTTAGCACTGGTTTTCTTCTGATGGTTCCTATTTATTTTCTTGTACTAGAATCTAAATTAACTTTAATTCTTTCCTATCTCTATTTCTGCATATGATAGGGAGCATTTGCCAAGTGCATTCCATGTACCGGATAAATGTTTTAAGGATTTTATGTATATAACTCATTTATTTCTCACAAAGCCCTGAGACACAGTTTGTCAACATTCTTATTGTCTAGAGGAGAAAACTGAAAAACAAAAAATGTTTGTGCTATGCATAAATTTCTCAACAGTGAATGGCAGAATTAGAGTTCAAACTCAGGACATCTGGCGCCAGAGTTCATGCTCTTAGCCTCTATGTTAGAACAGAATTTGGAGAATCATTAAAAAGACTTGTAAAGAGGAATGTTACACCTCCCAATTTAGTAGAAAAAGAAAAGGACTGACCCAACAATGGACAAATACCATCATATGTACACTGTAATCTTGGGCAAATTAATCATTTTGGGGGGACATTAGTTTCCTCACAAGAAAATAAAGCAACTTCTTTGAACATACTCCAGAGTCTCTTTTAGTCTGAAATGCAAAACACTTTACTAATTTGGCTCAGAATTTAGTCACAAAGATTTCTTGAACTACAGACATGTGTTGAGATCTGTATATAGTCCTAGCAATAAAACAAGATAAAAATACAGTCAAACCAATATAATACAGTGTGATAGACACAATAATAAAAGTATGAGTACAGAGAAGAATGACCAGCTCTATTCTGGTATGAGAGTGGGAGCCAAGGGAGAATCTAAACAAAGAGCTAATATCTGATTAAGGTTTTAAAAAATGACAAAGGGTTCCCTAGGTAGAAAGGTGATGAAGAATTTTCCAGGTAGAAGAGATAACATATTAAGAAAATACAGAGGTATATTTGGGGCACAATAAACAGTTCACTAGGGCTGGAGGTTAAAGTACAACAGGAGAAGAAAGAACATACAAGACTGGAGGGATGAGCAGGGGCCAGATGAGAAGGCTGTGGTGTCATCTCAGGAATTAGAATGGAGCTATACTGGAGATGGGCAAAGCAAAATGAAAACAAATGAATTCTGCTATACTGTGTATACATGTTTTTTTTTTAAAGTATTATTTGGAGTTATATAGATATTATTTTGGAACCCAGTGAGTCATCAAAAATGACATTCTTATGACTGAAACTACTTTCAGTGTAGTAATAAAATTTTAACTCTTTTTTCCTTAATATTCATATGAAGGCCAAGCACAGCCTAATACTTTTTTTAAACTACAATTCCACTTATGTTGTCATCTAGATAAATTGTCCCAATTACGGGTGAAAAATGATGCAAATAGCAACCACCTAGAGGGCTGAGGAGAAGAGGTTGAGAACAGTTTGTTCTGTTAGGTTTGACTTGGCACTGCTGCCAGGTTTACACCTCCTCAAAGGGAACCAAGGGCAAGGAGATTCTAGGCAAACTATTCAGCATGAACAGAGATATTTGTAAGAACTCACTGGCAGGCGTCCCACAGGGGACATCTGGACTTTGCTCATTTTTTAGAGTTAAACATGATTGCTGCACAATGTAAGAAAGTAACATTATGGGGGAAAAATAACCTAAGTTTTCGTCAAGTAAAATAAAGAGTAGAAATGTTAGAAATTTATTTTAATTTCATATATGCATTCATTCATTCATTCATTCATTCATTCATTCAAGTACCAAGCAGGAAAAAGTATATTAGAACTTAATTTCTGGCCATGGTTCAGTCATTTACTAGCTGTCAGTCCCTGATTAAATAAATTAATCTGTTTGCCCCAGTTTCCTCAACTATAACAAAAGGAGGAATCATAATAATATCTATATTTTTAAAGGTAGACAGTAAAGTTAGCTATTCAAGAGATACCAAAGAGGTAGAAACAGCTGCAACAAAATGTGCTAACCATGTAAGTGGGGAATGAGAAAAAGGAAAGGGTTTAGAAAGACTCCCAGGATTCTTATCTAGGATCAGTTACAAAACCAGGGAATAGAGAAAAGAAGAACTAGAGAGAAACATATAGTCTTGGAGCTGAGGCAAGACTTTTATCTGGGTCATTTAGGAGAGCATACAACAGCATGATTGGCAGAATGAGTTCTGAGAGGCTACAGGAATTCACCATAGAAAGAGTTCAGGGTAAACCGGTGGAATCTTGGCAGGTAGTAGAAGATTAGGAGACTGGAAAGTCAAATTTCATAAGTCTAACTGCTTTCCACTTTTGAGACATGGAAAAACAGATTTAGAACAGGGAAATAATTTGGCCGATGTTACACAATGAACTAGAGGTAGGTGGAGGACTAGGAATATTGTCTTCTTTCTGCTACATTGAACTCTGTGCTCCCACAGAAACATACAGGGAAGCTCTGATACATCTGCATCTACCCATTGCCCAAAAGAGCCTCAGTGAAAATGTTTTTATTTTACAGAAAAAGTCTTTCTGCGCTTCTGTTTTCTCATGCCTAACATATCCCTGAAATTTAGATTCTAAAAAGTAATTGAAGTGAAAAAATTATTTAACATTGCTTAATATTTCACAAATAGATCTCCACTATTTTATAATGCCTATGTTTCCGTGAAACACAATTTGACACATTAAAAAAAAATTCTGGTAAAGAGATTTAAGGTTCATGACTTAACTTAGGAGTGGAAGTTCAAACAAGTAGAGGTTTCATACCTAAACTCTGGAAGAAACAGTAGGGGTTAGAAGAAGACAAAAGTGAATGGGGCAAGGCGCATGGGCTAAAGGAATTAGAAATTTGCCACAACACGACATACGCAGCATTGCAGGATGGAAAATAAGCATGAAGGACTACAGGGAGTTGGGATAAAGAAGTAGCTAGAATTCCAGTCAGAAGGGCTTGAAATGCCACGATAAAGAATTTGGATTTCTTCTACTTCTGGCTAAGATAGTAACAGAAACTGGATTTACTCTCCCATATGCAACAACCAAAAAGTAAAAATAGAAGAAATATATGAAAATTGATTTGTAAAACATTGAATAGGAGGTAAGGCAAAATCAGTGATCACCATGAGATGTGAAAATAATGTGCTGAGCCCTTTTATTGCTCCAGTTTAAGCCTTAGGAGTTTCGTGCACAGTGAGGGAAACCCGAACCGTGGCTGGTACACTCCCTGAGGTGAGGAGAAAAAATGGAAAGCCTGGAGAGACCTTCATCTGAAGTTTACAATTCTGAGAACTGGGAGGGTAGAGCTGATGAAAAAGGAAATAATACAGTGGAGACCTGCTAAAGGCTCCTCTGAAGTATTCAGTAGAGAATAAGCACACTATGTGCTGAAACTATCAAAGGCAGAGAAAAGAGCATTTGGGAGGATTAAAAAAAATAGTGCTTAATATTCATCTAGGCATGAGAAGAATCTATTCCTGACCCCTTTCCCTGAAAATAAGACATAGGCAGAAACTAATCAGCCTTGAAAACTAGGAATACAAAATGCTGGCCCCAGGAGAACAAGAAGTCAGCTACTTTCTGTGAGTCAGTGCCATGTGCGAGCTGTGGGGAAAACAACCAGATGCCAGCCCCTTCCTGTTAGTCGGTCCCATTCATGGGACGCAGGGAGAAGAACAAGAAGCCAGTCACTTCCTGTGAGTCGGCACCACGTGCAGGCCATGAGGAGGCAACCAGACACCAGCCTTTTCCTGTTAGTTGGTGCCATTCATGGGCTGCAGGGATGAGAACAAGAAGCCAGCCCCTTCCTGTTAGCCAGAGCCATTCGTGGGCCACAGGGAGAAGAACAAGTAGTCAGCCACTTCCTGTGAGTCAGCACCATGTGTGGGCTGCGGGGAGGACAACCAGATGCCAACCCCTCTCGACAAGCAGGCTGAAAGACAAGAGCCAAATCCCCACTCCCCCAACCTCTGGACTGGCTGATCCAGAGAAACACAGGCTGAGATGATAGCTATTGAAGTATAATGCAATTTAATGCTTATAGTGCTGAGTGTTTCATTGACTTTGTAGGCCTAAAGACTCAGTAATCTGATTATCTATTTAAATGATAACAATTTGCAGTATAGCATGTATGGGGGATCTCCTGCTAAAGGTGGGAGCCATTGTTAATTACCTATTATCTTGTTTTAAAGTCCTGTATTGTTTTCATTGTCTTGTTTTATTTCATTTGTTCTACTTTGTCTTGTTTGATTTTATTATATCTGATGGCATGGGCAGCTATTTCAAAGATAACAAGATATATAATGGTAGCTATTCTGGATATACTATTATCTTGTTTGAAAGTCCTGTATTGCATTCATTGTTTTGTTTTCATTGGTTCTATTCTATTCTGTTTTGTTTGATTTTCCTATGTATGGGCAGCTATTTTGAAGACAACAAGAGGCATTATGGTAGCCATTGTTGATTTCCTATTATCTTGTTTTGAAATGCTGTATCACTTACACTGTTTTGTTTTGATTGGCTTTATTCTGTTTTATTTTGCTTGGTTTTATTCTCTTTAAAATAAAAAAAAATTTTTTTTAAATGCCAGTCCCAGTCAGGTGTGCTGGCACACACCTGTAATCCCAGCACTCAGGAGACTGAAGCAGAAAGATTGTGTGAGTTCCAGGCCATCGTGGACTACATAGTGAGACCCTGTCTCAAAAAAAAAAAAAAAAAAAAAAAAAGCCAGCCCCAAGCAGGCTGTCCTTGCCTTACCTGCCATCACTATTCTCTTGCTTTGTGCCTACTCTGTAAGGCAGATAAGGCAAGGATAGGCTGACTGGGGCTGGCTTTTTTGATTTCCAGTTTTCAAGGCTGATTATTTTGCAGGGATGTCTTGTTTTCAGGGAAACATGGATTAGCTAAACTGAAAACTTCATAATTCACAGAGAATTGGGTAGAATCAATCAAAAGAGACTTCTTAGTAATGGCAAATAATTAGTTTGAACAAATACTGCTCTAGCCCCACCTAATGAATTTAAAATCAAGACTTGGAAGAACAAAACTATTTTCAAGTAACGTGACTTCATCCCAGGACAAAGTTTAAGAACATTTATAGAAATATGGAAATGTATATCATCCAACAGGGTAAAATTCAGCCATCTAATAATATCTGCCATATAATTAAAAACAGGCATGTAAAGAAGCAGGAAAATATATGTACTCATAAGGAGAAAGTGGATGCAGAACTGATACAAATGTTAATCTTATCAAAAGAAACACTAAGGCAGTTATTATGATTGTGTTCCAAAGGTTATGAAGAGACAGAAGGATACTTCAAAAATTCAAAGTAAACTTTTAGAGATGAACACTAGAATATCTGAAATGACAGTATATATTGGATGGAATAATGGCAAAGTAGAGATTGCAAATGAAAAGATTAATGACTTTGAAACTTATCAACACAACAATGAAAACTATTCAAAAAGAAACATGAAGAAGGCCCCACCTGCCCAGCTAACAAAGCATGAATGAGACAACTTCAGTCATCTAACATACTTAGAAGTGGAGTTCCTAAAAAGGAGTGGGGATGGGCAGAAAAAAATTGAGGCTTGATAAACTTCATAAACTTGCCGATCCAAGAAACTCAATGAACCCCAAACACAAAAAAATGAAGGAAACCATAACATGGCACATCATAATCAAATTGTTCAAAACCAGTGATAAAGAGGTAACATGAAAAGACTCAGAGGGAAAAAACACATGAAAGAGAAACAAAGATAAGGATGAGAACAGATTCATGGATAAAAATAAAACAAGTGAGACAATGATAAAGTAACATCATTGAAGTGCTGAAAGAAAAATTTTCAAGATAGAATTCTATACCTAACAAAAGTCTCAAAGTTAAGGAAAAATTAAGGTTTTATGGACACAAGCAGCTAAAGAAAAGGATTCATTACTGGCACACCAAGACTCTACGAAGTATTAAAGGAAGTCCATCAGGTAGAAAGAAAATGATCCAGGACTGATGCATGGATACCAAATGGAAGATAAAATGTTTATTATTTAGTTATATGAATAAGTGTATAAAACTTATTATTTAAATAACTTTGAAATAATTTACTACTCAAAGAAAATAATGAAGTGTGGCTTTTATGAGATATAGAAGCAAAGTGTATGTAATTAACAGCAGAAGGGCTGGAAGAGGAAGCATGGATATACACTATTGTAAGGTTCTCATACCACACAGGAAGTAGTACAATGTTACTTGAAAGTGCACGGTGAGAATTAAAGATATATAATACAAATTATTTAAAAGTTACAATAATAATGCAACTAAGAGATATGGCTAATAAACCAAGAAGAGATACAGTAGAAATACATATATATATATATATATATATATACATATATATATATTCATATATATATATGAATACTCCAAATCCCAAACAAGACAGAGGATGTGAAAAGCCCAATGGAACTTACAGAAAACTACAACTAATAAGTTAGTTCAGAAACATTTCAGGCTCCAAGATAAAAATATGTACATACTGAGGAGTCCTAATTTGGTTTCATGAACACACCAGCCTATTTGATAGGTCTGAATTTTTCTCAAACTGACCCAGAAAGCTCTTACTTTTATTCTCCTCATCTCAGGATGTCCTCAAAACAGCTTTGTAAATAGCCTGATCACTTTTCAACATTTAACTAAAATATTGCCTTCCCTATAAGCCTTTTTTCATCCCCTTTGCCAGGAGATAAAATAAGTATAATTTCCGAATGCCGTATCTATACATCTCAAAAGGAACCTATTTGTATGATCTTTTAAAAACCAATCTATTAACTGGACATGGTGGCACATGCCTGTAATCCCAGCACTCGGGAGACTGAGGCAGGAGAATTGCTGTGAGTTCGAGGCCAGCCTGAGTTACAAAGTGAGTTCAAGGCTAGCCTGAACCACTGCCTCAAAAAAGAAAAAAAAAATTTTTTTTATGAGTTCTAGAGGACAGAGACTTTTTTTTATTCATTCTGTGTAGTTTATTGGATAGAAGAATACTTTTTTCACTCTTCTAACTAATAAGCTGACACGCAACTATATGTATGTTTCTTTTCTCTTCTCCAGACCTGAGAGCGGGATTGTGTCTGGTTTATTTTCTTATGCTGTTGGTTTAATGCAGTGTCTACTGCGTGGAAGATCCTTAATACCCAGGCATGGACAGTGCACCTGTATAAAGAGAGTAGGGAGGGTCTAAGGCTCCTCACTTCGGGAAGAGAATATTTCAAAGACCATGGGATAAAGTCAGTAACAGAAGAAAGCATGAAAAGACAAAACAACTCTGTCTTATGACAGGAAGCAGACTGCCTTGAGAAATCTCAGAGGCAAATGTTCACTTTGCTATCAACCTGTTGGTAAATACTGAGAGTTTATGTCTGGGACAAATGTTGCTGCACTGTCTTTTCCTGGAAGTTAAGGAATCTCCAGCATCTCAATAAAGTGTTAGATAAGGGCCAAAGGAATTCAATTTAGAAGACCTTCATAATTCTTCACAGGGGTACTCCTATGCATCAGACTGGGCAGGTGAAGAGGAGGAGGCATCAATATCTCATTAGAGCTGGCTATACTGGCGTGGAAGGTCAGCACTGAAGTGAGTGTCCCCAGGGAAATTTAGCTGAAGGGCAGTGACTGCCTTGCAGCATCTCAGTAGACGAGTTCCCTTCACTCCCCAACAAAACATGGGGTTCTTTAGCATAAGAAATTTTATAGCTGTGGAAGGCACCTTTAGGAATCATCTGGTCCAAACTTCTCTGGACAGATAAGGAGGCAGAAGCCCAGAGAATGGAAAGTCACAGGCAAAGGCTCTCCTTGCACCTGCGGCTCCTCGTTCTTCTTCACTGTATCATCAGAGTCTGTAAATCTTTTCATTTCAATGATGCCTGCAGCGTAAAGTGTAAAGGTATGAGCATACCCTTCAAGATCTTTCCATCTTGATCCTAATTTATCTCTCTATTCCCATTTCTGCCTCTCCTGCATCTATATTCCAGCCACAACAATATACATGAACTGACAATGCCTGAAATAACCCATGTAGTTTCACCTTTCTATGCCTTTGCCTGTGCTGTTCCTACTTCCTAAAGATGCACCCTTTCTTAATATCTGGGAAAACTTACACCTTCCTAAGCCTAGTTCAAATGTTACTCCCTCTTTGAAAACTTCTGCAATGTTCCAAAATATAACTGTACCCCGTGCACACACTGCACCATTTTTATTTCATTTCCTATATTTATATTTTCAAAACATTATATTTGATCAAAAGTTTTTCTTAAATATATAAATGCATACATAGCCATATGCAGCTATGTTGCTATGTGCCTTCCGCATACCTACTTAACAATTATCAGAGTACCTGAAAGGTAAATACCTTACTCATGCAGCTGTGCTAGTATGTGGACTCACATTTGATGATGCAGTGAGTAACAACAATATTATGCGCCAAGAAGTTACATGTTTTTCCTAAATTAAATAACGAATTTGTAAGCATTAGGACACTTGGGGAATTATGCCTTATTTATGATGCTAAAATACTGTGTAAAAATCACAAGTTGAATGTTATTTATAATGTACAGTTTATATAAAGATCCATTAAGATTTTAATTAGCATGATGTTCTTATTACCAAAACTAGGCCGTGAGTTCTGAAGTATTTAGGGTCCATTTGCATAATTAGGTCAGTTACATGTAAAATATTGGAAACATTATATAATTCATATTCAATGATGTATCAGGTAAAAATCTTCATGCAAACAGGGAACTCTCTAGATATAAAATTTTAAACAAAATACAAAATGCTGAATATAGTTTGAGCTACGAAAGACACATAATGAGACTAGTTCATTTGGCTACTTGCTTGGCTTTTCACTTAAGGCTAAATTTCTAAGTTCTGAGACTACAACATAAGTCCTTTAATAACCTGTTGGCTGGGTGCCTCTTTCCACTCTCTTGCCCTGATCGCCCATCCACTTCACAGTTCCACTCTGTGTCCATGCATACTCTCCCCCCTTCACTTTTTATCTGGCTGGAACCAACTTTTTAAACTTTAGCTCCAGTTTCTCATCATCTGATGTTCCCAGCTTGCTGATGTTCCTTTTGGGGTCTTTCACCACCTCCAGGCTTCCTTCTGCTATAACACAAGTCATACCACGCAGCCATTATTCACATCTTAGCCTCTCATCATATTACAGACCTTAACTGAAGAGATCTAACTGGTCAGTGTGTGCTATTTACTACTTACTAATTGATGAACATTATTCTAGGTACTACGAGATTATAGCAATGAACCAAATAGATGTTCTAATCTCAAGGAATTTAAAGTGTAGCAGAAGAAAACACAAGTTGTGATTGAAATACACAATGGATTTTAAATTTTAAAAAATACAGTAAATAGCACATCTGCTATTAATCCCCTTATCAATGTTCCATTTTGAGCACACTTATTCCATTGTTCTTGCTACTTACTGAAGCAATTCTGGAAGTTTTTTTCATGAGTGACTTTATGAGGTGAGATCAAAAGTATGATGAATTCTGCTGCCGAGTACCAGCTAACAGAAAGGTAATGGGGTCACATCAAATTTTAAAAGATCATCTGTGCAGCAAAGGAAATAACCCACAGAGTGAAGAGACAACCTATAGACTAGGAACAATTTTTTTCAACTATTTCTCAGACAGATAACTAATATTTAGAACATATAAAGAACTGAAAAATTAGACCCCTCCAGTAAAAGAACAATCAAAAAATGGGGAACTTAAATGAACAGAAGTTTCTCAAAAGAAATACAAATCATAAATATGTGAGTGAAAAAATATTCAACATATTTGGCCATTAGAAAAGTACAAATTAAAGCAACAATAAAATTCCATTTTACTCCAGAAAGAATGGCTTACCATCAAAAAATAAAATAATAACAAATGCTGACAAGGTTACAGGGGAAAAAAGAAACCATTGTACATTTTTAGTGGTGATGTAAAGTCGTATAGCCATTACGGATATCAATATGGAGATTCCACAAAAAAGTAAAAACAGAAATTGCATTTGACCCAGCTTTTCCCCTTCTAAATATCTTCCTGCAAGAGTAAAAGACATCACACTGTGGTGATATATGCACATCCATGTTTATATCAGCACAATTCATAGTAGCTAAATCTTGAAAGATACCTACATGTCCACCCATAGATGAATGGATAAAGAAAAATGCAGTATTTCTACACAGGGGAGTATTACTCTGCCACAAAAAAGATACACTTGAGTCATTTGCAGAAAAATTGATGCACCTTCAGACCATGATGTTAAGTGAAATAAGACATACAAGCTTAAATATTGTATGATATCTCTTACACGAGAAACCCAAAACATGAAGAGCAAAATATAAGATAATAGGATATAGAAAGATGGATTTTCTTTTTGCTAAGGGGAAGGGGACCAGGACTTACAGGGTAGGGTTGGGAGGAGAGGATGAAGAAAGGTGTTAGGATATGTTGTGCACATGTAATGATGATTTCCCTTGAAGAATGTAACCCTTATGTACTGCAAACATGCACTAATAAAATTAAAAATTAATAAAGAATATGCGTTATACAAGCACACAATGGAATACTATTTTGCTATGAAAAAGAATGTAAATTAATTCTATTTGGCAACATGGATGAAACCAGAGGATATTATACTAACTACTACATATTCTCAATAATATGTGGAAGTTAAAAAGTCAATCTCATAGCAATCTCATATTTCTCATAGAAAATATAATAGTAGTTATCAGAGGCTGGGAGGCTAGGGGGAGGAAACATAGACACTGTATAATGGATAGCAAAGTATGATTAGGAAAAATAAGTTCTAGTATTCTATAGCAGAATGAGGTGATCATAGCTTAGAATGATTTATTATCTATTCAAAATAACTATGAGAAGAGTTTTAAATATCTCAACGTAAAAATGCCACTCACATTTGATGCTTATATATTGTATATATGAATCAAGTATCACAGTATATTCATAAATATGCATAGTTATTGTTTATCAACAAAAACAAAAACTTAAAAGGTGGTATACTAAACAAATACATACACATACAAGCAAAAATTGTAGTGTGTCCTTACTCACTTCATTCAGCAAATCGGCATCATGTAACTTCTGGCTCTTCCACAATGTCAAAAAGACCATCAAAAGTGTAATTCCATGGACATTCTCAATCAATTCTGTACATTAAAGGAGCTTTGGCAGCACAACTAGTGGCATTTATGAAAGAGGACTTCAACAACTGCTTCAGAAAGTAGTGAAAAATGATGGGACAAGTGTATTTGAAGTAAAGGAGAGAATTTTGAGGGGGTTTAATGATAATGTGTCTTTTACTGTAATAATTTTTTAAAAGTAACTATTCATTTTAATTTTTGGCAATACCATATAGCCTTAAATGAGTGAACAAAAATTAAATGAAATAAGTTCAGCTGTTGATGTATGTCATGAAGAAAATTAAATGGCATAATGTAATAGTTACTAGGGTGGTGGCATTTTATTTTAATTAGAATGATCTAGAAGATTTTCCTTGAGGAGGAGAACTTGATGGAGACTTGAAGGATGGAACTTGCCCTGTGGGAAGAGTGCCAAGTTTTGGAGAGACGATGAGCTTGCCATGTTTAGGTGGTAAAATAAGGGCATGGCACATAGATCCTAATGACGGAGTGGAAGGGGAAAAGGTAGGAAAATGAGGCAGAGGCGAGGTCCTTTCAGGCTCTGTTAGCCCTAGTAATGATGTCATTCAAGTGGGAATGAAAGCCACTGACAGGTGTAAGCAGAGAACTTTATCTAGCTGTTGTGTGGATTTGGTTTCATGGAACGAGAATTAGGTAGACTGCTTGAGGGCTGTTTGAGTAGTACAAAGAAGACACGACACTGACTTGGGATAGGGTTATGGAAGAGGGTATGGGGGAAGTGACTGGATAAGGGATAGGCATATTAGAGAGAGGGCAGGAAAGACTCATCACTGGGCTGGGTTGAGATATGAGGGAAAACGATAAGATAATGAAAGCCCTCAGGTTTTTATCTGAGGACATTTACTGTAGTGGAAAAAACTTGAGTTTCTATTTTGGGCATACTCATTTTGACACACCTATTAGACATATGGATAAAGATTCTGCATACACAATTTTATTGTACTGATCTAGAGTGCAGCAAAAGGTAAAGTTAAAAATGTGTATGTGGGGCTTATAATTGACATCTAAACTGTGAGAACTGATTGGATTTTCTGGAAAATGAGGATAGCTGGAAAACAGAAAAGAGAAGAGAAGAAGGCAGTGTTGCTGGGGTAGCTCTATATTTAAAGTATGACAAAGAAGAGTTATCAAAATATCCTGAAGGTGGTTACTGAGGGCAAAGAAGTGAAGAAGGACCTAGGAAGTTTAGTTATCTTGAAAACGTAAAGAAGAAAGTGCTTTAAGAAGTAGCTTACAATACACCTGTGTGAGGTGCTGCTAGGAAATCCAGGAACACAAAAAATGGAGAAGCAACCATTCAAAATGAAAGAGTTATGACCTAGAATGATTTTGAAAATGATTTTTTAAAAGTAATCTTGGGGATAGAAGCTCAATTAGAGTGGACCAAGAAGAGTGAAACATGATGAGGAAGTGGAAAGAATGATTCATTTGATAAGTTGGCCCTCAAGTGAACCAAAAATTGTAGAACAATGTGGGGTCAGAGGAGCTTGCTTGCTTGCTTGCTTGCTTTCTTTCTTTCTTTTTCTTTCTTTCTTTCTTTCTTTCTTTGTTCCTTCCTTCCTTCCCTGTTTTCCTTCCTTCCTTCTTTCTTTCCTTCTTTCCTTCCTATTTATTATTAAACAGGAAATTTGATTTATTTACTTGAATATAAGGAAATATTTATAAACTTAAGACATATAAAAGTGAGGGATGATTGTACCAAGATCAAATAGGGTGTAGCATACCAGTGACTAGCTTTAGAAAGGAACAACAGGCATGTTTATACTCCAACAAATAAAAAGACAGTGTATGAGTACAGATGCAGGGAAGATGTTCAATTTTGAGGTAGTTATCATATGGCTTATACTTATTCTATTAAGAATTAGATGAGGTCATCACGTAAGATAGCCTATTTGACTCAATCTTCCTGATGTGCAGAACAATGCTGAGCACAGTTTGTACTCTGCATATGTTGCTGAGTGAACCATGAATGAAACAAAGCTAGACATGATTCAACCTTATGAATTGAATCTTCTTAATTCAAAAGCAAGACCTGTATTGGCACACTATCTTAAACTAAAATTCTAGGACTACCAGTTATAAGATCCTGACCAAATATATTAAATTCTCTGATCCTGAAGCAAAACTTTGATGGCAAAACTTTCAGAGGCCAAATGACAAACTATAATCCTGGAACCCACTTATTTATCACAAAGTGCCAACACTGCAATTAAACCTGAATACTGAGGTTTTAGTTTAGAAAAAGCAACTCATACATTATAAAGTTTCATCTTATTTTATTAATTGTTTCTTGGTAAATTTTATTTTTTGAATTTTTGAATTTTTTTATTTTAAAGAGGATAAAACGGAATAAAACCAATCAAAGCAAACCAGTATAAGAGATACATGACTTCAAAACGTTACAAAATCAACAATAGTTACCATAATGCCTTTTGATGTCTTCAAAATAGCTGCAGATAACTTCGGGCATAGTAAAAATCAAACAGAACAGAATAGAATAGAAACAATAAAAACAAAACAATGAATGTAATAAAGACTTCAAAACAAGCCAACAGTAAATCCAAAATTGCTACCATAATATATCTTGTTATCTTTGAAATAGCTGCTTCTGCCATTGGATTTGACACAATCAAACAAAACAAGAGAATAAAACCCAACCCAACAAAGCAATGGAAATGATACAGGATTTCCAAAACAAGACCATAGGAAATCAACAATGTCTGCAGTCCTCAGAAGGAGATTCCCCTAGATGTCACACTGCATACCACTATACTCTGAACTTATGATCCGACCTCTGGCCCTAGACCTTCAATGTTAGCGAAACAGCAAAGCACCACAGGCATCCAATTGCATTTCACCTCAATAGCTATCATTATAGGCTGTGTTCCTCTGGATAAACTGGTCACTTACAGCAGGGGAGCGGGGGTGGGGTTGGTACTTCTTGTTTGCCAGCCCATGCACTGGAAGGGGCTGGGGTCTGGATATTCCCAGTCCAGCAGTGGCCCATACATGGTGCTGTTTCCCAGACTGGGCTTGCTTGCTGGGGTGGCCTTGTTCCCTCTACCTACGGTCTGCGAATGGCCTCTTGGTAAATTTTAAATATACATAATGATCACTTTCATCATAGGGACTTTGTACCTATACCTGGCTTACCTCAATTCCTCTTTTTTTCTCCCCATTCCCTTACCCTCCCTTCAACCTCTCAACATAAAAAATTCTAAAAGTAAAACACAATAACATGCATGCCATAGGTTTGCCACAACTATTCTAAAGTTTCTCATCCATAAGACAGGGATGAAATGCATAACTCCTAGAAATATTACAAAAACCAATCAGATACTATATAGGAAAGTCTTGGCACAGAGTCTGGCATGTTAATGCTTGATAAACGTATTTTTCTCATAATGATGTATATTGATATCATTGCTGCTATTGCTATTAATCTTGCTCACCATCATACTCTTCCATTTGTTTCCTCAAAAACATGGCAAATGCCTGTAAAGTAAGGGACTATCTTATGACCCTTCACAGTAGGTTTCTTTTACAGATGATGGTGAATACTACTGATTTTGTATTATAAACAGAGAAAGAATGCTTCCGGTTTGGTAGTGTGATAAATATTAACACTGATAGTGCAAAGATTGAAGTCAAAGTATTTCATGTTTACTTGTTTTTAAATGCAACTGGATAAATTATTTATTTCTACCTTTACAAGAGTTTGTGGGATTTTTTCCTCTAATTTTATAAATACAGAGTTAGAGAAGTGAACTTATTTGCTTAAGAGTTCAGTTAGTAAGTGTGGGGCTGGGATGTCTATATCCAAATGCTCTGTGCTCTTCACTGTTTCATTTGTTTATCTTTTTAATAGTTAATACATTATGTATTGTTATCTTCGAAGTAGTTACTCAGAGTAAAAGATATGGGCATAAAAATTCTCCAAACTATATTAGCACAAACCTTTCTTTTCAATGAACTAGGAGAAAGTTGTAGTATAACTATATTGTATTTCTTTCTTTTCCTTTCCTTCCTTTCCCCTTCACCCCACCCTAGTTCCTCTTTCTTTCTAAACAATTTCTTCCCATTTCTCAGTATCTATTGTACATTTTGGACCTTATTTACACTTTCAATTTCTCACGTCAGGGAGAAAATACAATGTTTGCCCATGTGGGTCTGATTTATTGCCTTTATGTGTATTGTCTCCCATCCAAGTACTAACCAGGCCCAACTCTGCTTAGCTGCTGAGATCAGACCAGACCAGGTGCATTCAGGGTGGTATGGCCATGGACATGAATATGGTCTCAAGTTGCATCCATTTACCTATAAAAGCCTCAAGTTTATCCTTCTTTATGGATGAGTAGTACCCCAATGTATAAAAGACCAATCTTTTTTATCCATTCCTTGGTTCATGGGCATTTAGGTTGTTTCCAAGATTTAGGTACTATAACTGCACTGCTACAAACATGGGTGCACATATATCACTGTGGCATGATATTTTTAATTCTTCTGGGAAGATACCCAGAAGGGGAATACCTGGGTCAAATGGGACCTCCGATCCTAGTTTTTTGAGGAATCTCCACATTGATTTCCACAGTGGTTGCACCAGCCTACACTCCCACCAACAGTGAAGAAGGGTTCCTTTTCTCCACAGCCCCTCCAACATTTGTTGTTGGTTGATTTAGCCATTCTTTCTGGAGTGAGAGCCAAGTGAAAGAGAATAAGACTGGCAATAGAAATGAGGAGCCCATCTGAGCTATCTGACTTGACAGTAAAGTAGAGGCTGGTGGGTAACCCTAAATCTCTTCTCTCTTTTTTCTGGGCATATGGGTAGACCACATGTCCTATGAGCATTCTCAATGAATCAAGAAGTGAAGTCTGTACATGTCACTAAGTTCTGACTAGTGAAATGCAAATGAATGTGATGGGTGCCACGTATGGCCTAAGATCAGTGATCTTTCTCTGTCTTTTTTCCTCTACCCTCAGCTAAAAGCTGAGGAGACCTGAATATGACTATAGAGCTGACAACACACCCTAGGAAAATGTGGACCAGGGTATTGGAAGAAACATGAGTTTCTAACGACTTAAAAATAGAGCTGGCTGTGGGGAACAGAGAGATTGCTTAATTCAGAACCAACTTGTGAAAGAAAAATAAACTTTACTGTTCTTCACGTTATTGTACTTTTGGGTTTTCTTGACCATTGTTAATATGAAGTGTGATAGAGAAATACAGTGAATGTTTATTTTAAAAATCATTATAGTAAAAGAGATATTGCCATTAATCCTCCTTAAAATACTCCCCTTTGTTTTGACATTTATTCCATTATTCTTGCCAAGTTCTGAAACAGTTCTGGAAGTCATCTTTTGTTAGTGTCTTTAGTTGTATTGTTGTGGTTGCCTCAGTATACCAAGCCAATTGAAAACATTAGTTTTTGTAGAGATTTTGACTTTGAAGAAGGGCCAGAAGTTACGTAGTACTAGATCCCCTGAATAAGGGAGATGGGGACATACCATAACATTTTTAGGAGTCTGCTTTTCCATTGGATGGCAGGGCAGCAGCATGCTCTATTTTTTTTAAACTCGTAATTCATAAAGCAAGGGGAAGCATTTTGAGAAGGATAAATGGCTATGTGTATCTTACTGTAATAAAGTTTTAAAATTTAAACATTCATGGTATATTTTGCTCACTCTTTCTGCACAGGGACACACAGTTGAGATGACAGCAGACGGGACAGAAGGTTCAGGAGAATATGTCAGCTGTTTGACAGTGTCTCCCACATCTTTCCTGAGACAGAAGATCAAATAAGTCTCACAAAGCCCCAACAGTAGAACCAGAACAGATGTAGAACTGGGAACCAATGACAGAGTTTACTTCCATTAAAGGAAGAACTTCTTTTAAGAGTTGTTTATTATGGCAAAGCACATCTTTAAGGTAATGATTTCTTGTTATTTTAAGTGTGATAGCAGGGACTGCTTAATGACCTACCAAAAAGTGTGTTATAGCCATGGATCAAGATTTGTTGTGGGGTTGAACAAGATGACCTCTAAGGTCCCTTCCATCTCTGAGAGTCTAGACTACAGAGGAAAACAAATCCCATCCAATTAAGGACCTCAGAAAAGCAAGCGATGACTCACTGATGTGGAAGGTGGCTGTGCCTGGAGTTCAATTGCCCTAATAATCATCATCATCACACAAGTTCTATTGGCTTTTCCCCCCTTTGATTAAAGTCCTCAGAAATACCTTCAGGCTTCCTCCCAAACAAATGGCCCATTACAGAAACTCAATTTTAATCTGATTTCTCCTTCAGTAATTACATTCTTTGTCAGGGGAACAGGACATTCACTTAATGAAGGAGATGCAGCTCAAAGGGTAAACATAGCAAACCTCCAGAAGTAAAGCGAATGCATTTGCCATGATACGCCTCCATCAGAGCACATTAGAAAAATGCTCTGTCAGATGGGAAAAGCCCAAGCTGGAAAGGTGAAAAGCCTGGGTCCTGTCTTGGCCTTGACCCTGTCTCACTGTTCCTCACTGGGTCTCTGCAATTTGCCCTACCCCCACCCAATCTATGTTTCACAAAGTATCCTGAAGGACTTCCAAAAACCAATATGATGAAGATTCCTTGTGCTTTAAATCTTTCCTGAATCTCTACTGTTTTGTTATCAAATTTAATACAATCTACAGGTCTTTCTAACTCCATTATCAAGACCCTGCATGGTCTTCCGTCGACAGGGCCCATTCTATCTGAATCTTATTTCAGTACCTACAAACAGACTGTCTTTTCTTAGTCTTTGTACCCAGTGCTCTGCCTCCCTTGTTTGTCTAGTTAGCTTCTATTCATCCTTTGGATCTCATCTTTTTTCCAAGATTTTTTTAAATCTCACATAGCACTTAGTATGTGCTTTCTAAATTTTAAATAATACTAAGTGACTTCTAACCTTTAACTAATTGAATCTTCACTAAAGCTCTGTAAGTAGCTACTAATATCCCTATTTTAGAGGTGGGGACACTAACACCTGGAAAAATCATGTGATTTTTTTCAAGCCCACACAGCCAGTACCACTCTACTGAGATAAATTAAGTGACGTTGTCTTTTTCCTTGCTGCACTGAGAGCTTTGGGAAGAAGGAGATCCCATCTGACTTGTTTACTGTTACACCTGCACCCTCTAGCACAAAGTGGCCTTTTATTGAATTATAGAATTCATCAGTAAGTCTCAGTTCCCTAATATGTGAAATTAGGAAGTTCACTCACCTCTCCCCAGGGACTGAACCCAGGACTTCCTGCGGGTTAAGTACACACTCTTCCACTGAGCTACATTCCCAGTGTAGGAACTTGATCTTGGTCTACACTTTTTTCTGTTGTTTTGAATAAGAAAGAGTCCTGACTTCAGATACATTGTAGAAAAATGTCGTGATATATCTTATTTAAAGCTTAGCTGTTCCTTTTGTAGCAGAATATTAGCCTAGATAGACTTAAAAAGGTTCAGTTCTGAAATATTCCAGGTGTTTATAACAAGTGCATTTTAAGAGAGTGTTATGGAAATTTTAGGCTATATTTGTCTAGTTCAATGTTGTCAGTTTTTCACTGCTGTAAAATTCTTTATATATCAGTAAGAACAGAGAAATCTCAAGGCTTTAAAGCACAGTTAGTATTTCAGACTGGTGAGAAAGTCAGGGACTTTAGAAGTAATAGGAGACAGGGACTTTAGAAGTAATAGGAGATAGGTACCTTGAAGTAAGGAGAACACAAAAACTCAAAAGACAAAAGTTAAGTATTGAGTAATTGGGCTCTATCAACTTACTAAATGTATCATCTTGAATAAGCCTGTTGACTGACAGGCTCAGATTTTAAACTGGACTAAGTTAGAAAGTACTTAGAGATAATGCTCTTTGTTCGACATGTTAGGCTTGATTTCCAAGAATTTTCAGATCTAATTTAAACAAGTTTCTGAAAGTCTTCTGTATTTTATGGAACCCTCCTATTCAGAGTTCAAAGGGAATCAAAGTTTTAGAATTTGTAATATGACCCACTAGATAACAGTATCTCAAAGTGACTAATATCAATTTCAAAACTGATTGACAAGTAATTACTTAGCCATTATTATATGTTAAATTCCTTTCTGTTCTTTAGTGTCCTCACCTACCAAATGGGAATATTTAACTACAAGACCAGGAAGTTATAGATAGTCAGAGACTGGATAGGAAGATTCTAACATTCTATTTGGTCTGGCGTTTTGTATGAAAATCTCAGTGAATATCTTTTCAAGAAACTGTGTGCTTCCTGTCACTGTAGGTGGCACCACAATCTACCTTAGCTTCCAAACCACAAGCCAGTCCTTCTTCACTGCAACCCTGATTCAATCCACAACACATTTATCATGAAACCCTATCAATTCTGACTTCTAGACATCTCTCTAACATCTCAATTCTTATTACTGTGGTGCTTCCCGGATATAGAGCCAAAATGACAAGAGTCTTGTCATTTGTCTTCTCATATGTTTCTTCTGCCACAGAAAGTTTCTTGAATGTAAGTTTGCCCATATTACTTTCTTGTTTAAATGCGATACCATCAATAAAATCCACTGTCCTTGGGATAAATTCAAACCTCTGGTGTGTGATGTATGAAAATTCCTATATGCCCTCTACAGACCTGAATCGGAAATTTGGCTTTACCACTATTCTATTATTGGTTCCCGGAGAATTTAACCAGCCTCTTTAATTACGTTTCTTATATGTAAAATAGGATTTTACATATAAGACTCCATAGGACTGTGGTGAAGACTCCACTAAATACCATGCCCAAGGTGCTAAGCATAATATCTGGGACACAGCCTGAATGCAATAAGTGTCATCATTATTATTTTTTTACTAAATATTTTGTCTTATTTATAATTGGGCAAGGACAAATCATATATGGTAAGAATCATAGAGAAAGTCAGGAAAAATAAGATATACAAATGGCATTCTATGCAAATTTAGAGGCAGGGAGATCATAAATACTGATCAAGAAGTAAACAGAGCTTTCTCAGAAAAGGTAATATTTGTTTTCAATTTTAAACGGTCACCTGAGGTGACTACCTTGGACAGAGTTTGTTGGCCTCTGTTTCTTTGTGGGATTTTACTCACTGAAAGTTGAAATAATTAGCACACAGATTCTGCTCTCCAGGCTATGATGATGCACTTGTTCTACCCATAAAATTAAAGGCTTATTTTTCAATATAATTGATCCCTTAACCTTCAAAGCCTCAAACATTCTTGCTACCTTCAAAACAATAGAAAATTAAAAGAACAATTTCTCTTTACCTTCTAAATCTTGGCAACCTAAAATAAGAAAACGAGGGAGAGAACATTAAGGTCTCAGTGGTTTCAACTCTCCACAATGTAAAGTGTAATTTTTCTTGTTGGAATTTCAAGAACTCTTATTATTTAATCTGTTATTTATTCTGTTAAAGTACAGTCTTCCTTAAGAGCAAAAGGATTAATGGTTTCAAATTCCAGCACGTTGACCTTTATTCTACATTAAAATGCTTATTTGAAACCACTCGGCCTGGGCTCCCATAAGCCATTTGGTATTGAACATTGAAGACATCTAAAGTTTAACTTCCACTTCAGTCAGGAAATGGGATTACAGAAATATAAACAGGCTTTTGTAATGGACATGCATAGGTGCATGGAAGATGCTTTCTTGGGTCTGTGCATGACCATATGTGCTAAAATTTTGTTAGATTAGGGCCTACTTCCTCTGTAAATCTTGACCCATGTGCATCATGAACTGGAACAAGGTGATTTTCAGCTTTTTTTCCTATTATAAATGCACATGTTTGGTCCTATAGCATGGAAGAAAGAGAAGAGAAAAAGAATGAATGAGCCAATGAAGTATTAAAAATAGAGTTTATAGATTTAATATGGGGAAAACAGAGGAAAAAGAAGAGAATGTACATTTATTGCCTACTACTATGCATTAAGCACTGTACCCTAATACTTCAATGTGATTTTATCTTCAAACATCCCTTTGGTTCAGGTGGGTTGCTTTGCCTTCTCTGAACTCACACAGCACCATGCCAATTACTCTTTCATGGCATCGTTCCTTTCTACATTTCTTCACAGTTACTCAGAGAAGTCTTGCTTCCCATACTAGACTGAGAACTTTCTGTGAAAGAAAATACAGCTATTATCTTAAACTTCTTTTTTTCCCCTTGAAGACCAGATCCATATTTAGCTACTAGTACTGTTGAATTCTGTAGAAATAATCACCTCTTTCTGTCTCTGTTAAAAACCTCCAGCCCATCAATTTCTTAAGGAACATACCATAAACAGAATTCATCACCTGGTTTCCTAGCAGGGTCTGAGAGCCAGATGTGGACATGCAGACATCTCTCTAGCTTCCCTTGGGGATATTGACTTTTCACTGAGTTTGATGAGATTTCAAAGTCTCTGGATAGTCTAATGAGTTCCTTTTACTGCCACTTAAAATGTGTGCTAATTGTCAACAATTCAAGAGATTAATATCTCATTTCCACAGTGGCTGCGAGGTGTGGCCTCCATTTAATCTTCCTCTGTTGCTCAGCATGACACCCACACCCTTATATGGGAACTTCCAAGTGGAATGATAGCTTTATTGGCAGAACTCCGAGGGTCCAGTATCTGGAGGTTTCTTCACCTCTCAGCATAAGTTGAACACACAACCAGCAGGAGGCTTCCAGTGTTGAATATATGGCATTCTCAGGGATAAAATAAAAAACAGATCAACAAACAAAGATCCTGAAGGCGAGTACCCTATAGCACTACAAGTATGATGGGCATAGGAGAGGAACAAGGGTTTGAAGCAGCAACAGAATGAGACTGAGTGGTATGAATAAAATGAGATGACATACAATGTACCCCTAGAGACAGGGGTGTAGCTCAGTGACAGAATGTGTGCGTAGCATGCACTAAGCCCTGGGTTTGATCTGCAGCTCAAAAAAAATTTTTTTTCTCATAGAGTAGCTCACACCAGGTGTTGGATACACAAATCATAGTCCCTAATGTGTCATTCCACAAACTTACAGGAAATAGCTCCCCTCTGCCAGGCCCTCAGCTGATTCAGTCCCTGGTCACAGTTACTTCACAATTTAGCAGGAAAAGAGGGGGCAAAGGATGCTATTTGGCACAAAAGACGGGTTTTGGAGGGAATCACAAAGTGTAGAGGGAATCCAAAGGGAAGGAGGGCCTACACCTGCCTGCCTAGTTAATAAAGGCTTCAACTGAAGGGGCCATGTGTCTGGATCTTTTACAGGTAGGGATTCTTAATGTGGTTGACCTGGGAAAAGGCAGGTGGCAGTTATATGCACACATGTGCACATATGCATGCATGCATGTACACACGTGCTATTCTTGGAGCACAGTAAACTATTTAGCATGAATGGAATATAACATGCTGATGGGGATGAAGGTAAGTAAGACAGAAAAGAGTGTGGAGCAACACATTCAATGAGTACTACCTTTCATCATGCAGTATAAATAAACTGTATGCTAATATTGAGGAGAAATCAGAACAGGCATAGCAGACTCTGAATTAAATCCAGGTCACAGACCCTAAAACCTATGGTTTTTTCCCATCATCAGTAGCATTTTAAAAAAGGAACCAGGAGTATTTCATCTGAAAACTACGTTATCTATCTGTTGATAAATGCACACTATGCATTAAAAACAGAAAATTAAAAGTTGCATAGATTTAGACACTGAATTTTCAAAGAAATTAAATATCAAGTTAGAAAGTAACTCTAACATAATGATAAAATACAAACAGATTAGAGGGAACTTTAGGCTCCCCAAACTCATTATGAAGGACATTTGGAACATAATTTTCTTGAATTTTGCAAGAATGCAAGGATGATACAGACAGCAGTGGCCTTTGTTCCAGCCAAACTAACCTTCTACTAAAGAGGCACTAGTTCAGGGAAAAAAGAAACAGAAATGCACAAAGACAGAGGCAGACAGGGAGAGAAAATGAACAGGGCAGTAAAGACCAGACATAATTCTAATGGAGGGGAGCTATGTGAGTGGGAGAACAAACATGTCCTAGGAGTCTCCCATATACTGAGCACTGTCCTGGATGCTTAACATAGGAGCATTTAGTTCTTGTAAAATGGGAGTGAAACTCTCTCTTATAGGATAATCCAAATCAGCAACTCTAGAAAATAGGTTTATACCTGGAGGGGGTGGGGGATCTCAAAGTTGTTATAATTTCTAGTGTCACTGAGGAAGTGCCATGTTATGTATAAGTGGGAACCATTCTTCATCTGTGCCAGAAATTCCTCACCTCATCTGCTGTTTACAGTTTTAGCATTTGTCCTGAATTCCAATGCAAGTTTTTGAGTGAAAAATCCAAGATCTCACCAGGAATTTAGCTCAGTGGCATATGCACCTGCCTGGCAAGTGCGAGGTTGTGAGTTCGAACCCTGATACCAAAAAAAAAAAAAAAAAAAAAAAAAAAAAAAAAAAAAAAAAAAAAAAAAAAAAAAAAAAAAAAAAAAAAAAAAAAAAAAAAAAAAAAAAAAAAAAAAAGAAAGAAAGAAAGAAAGAAAGAAAGAAAGAAAATGCAGGATCTCCTATGGCTGAGTTGGAGAAAGTGAGTAGTACAGCAAAGAAACAAATGAATGATTATTTGTAGCTGACATACTTTTGTGAATATTACTTTCTTGTGGTGTCCTGGAGACGTCCAGGAAACCTCCACAGCCTGTGACTGCAACATGCTTTGTTTCTACTTTCCTATCCAGGGTCCATTACAGAGCACTTAGCAACACTGAACAATGCCTAGGCGTCTTAATGAAAAGCTGGTTACTGTAAAAGCAAAGTTTCTATAAAGGGCAGTAACGGTCTTGATAACCCAGAAAATAATAGCAAAATAGAAACTCGTTGAGGAACACTTCACTGTACCAAGTTGAAAGGGAGGTGACATCATAGTACCTGGGCCACACTAGAATTTGAAAATGTCATGGGCTCCATCTCTTTTGGCAAAGGAAATGCACCTCTGAGTTTCCTTGGTTCACTATCTACACCATCTGCTAAGCCTCCTCATACCTCTGCTGTGTTCCATATGCTGTTGCCAACTCCCACCATCCTGGGAAGTTCTTCGAACCACTCAGCCATGTCACCATTGCTTCCATCAGGAGGCAGCATAGAGCATAAAGTTGGGAGCAAGAGCACTGGACTTTCCACTTTCCAAGCTGTGAGAACCTGGACAAGTTCCTTAATCTTAGCGGGTATTTCACAGATTGGAAATACATGGCTTCTATGTTCCTCATAACAAAAAATGTCAATTATTCCATCATTCTTTAAGAAATAACATAAGCCCTATATTCTCCAGTAAACCATTTCTGACTATCTTATCCATCCCCATTTAATCCTCTTTTATATTATATTACCCTAATTGCTGGGCTCATAAACATGGACAAGATAAATAGTGATAGAAGTCTTATCCTTCTCCAACGTAGCATAGAATTCTTGTTATTGTTTGGATGCAAAATGTCCTCTGAAAGTCTCATGTGGCCACAATGGGGTTTTTGGGAGATAGTAACATCATGGGAGTGTTATTCATCAGTGAACTTATCCATTGATGAGTTCATAGTTGAATACACTTTTGGGAGACAAGGCCCAATTTGAGCAAGTGGGCCGCCAGGCTATGTGTTTTGAGGGTTATCTCTTGCTGTTAGTGCTTCTTTCTCTCTCTGCTTCCTGGCTTCTATGAAATCAGCAGCTTTCCTCCACCACACTGTTGTGGCCTCAGAGTCATCTTAGTAAGTACCAAACCCTCTGAAACCATGATCCAAAATAAATCTTGCCCTCCTTAAGTTACAAGTGTTGAATATTTTGTCCAGCAACAAGAAAATGATTAACATAACCTTGAGGAAGTGATTTTCCTTATTTCTCCCTGTCTCTATGTTCACAGCCCAGTGTTGACTTGAGTTGAATAAATATTTTTAAAATGGAATAGGAAAAGATCTTCCCAACTAAGGACGATCCACTTCTGGGATACTGACTAGAAACACCTTCTTGAACTCTAAATTAGTTGTTCAAGTAGACTAATGAGAAAGGTCATTTCAGGTAGAAGGAATACCATCAAGTACAAGATAAAAGACTAAGAGAGAGTATAAAAGTGTGATAAAGAATATAGGCTTTGGAGCCAAAACAGCTTAGATCTAAGTAGTTTGACTTCTGATTCTAGCTCTGCCACTTAACAACTTTCTCCTATTATGCCCTAATTTCCCATTTTGTAAAATGTTAGGCCTACAAGTATTACTTACCTCAGATTGTCTTTAGAATTAAATGAGTTAATAAATGTAAAATGTTTGGAATAGTACCCAAAAGCTGTAAATGTTTAGTAAAGGTAAGCCATTATTTGGTTACCTTGATATCCTGGACCTGTTCAATATGTTCACATTTCATGATCAACTTTACTATAGGGAAGAGACAGAACTTGCATGTTGCCAGATATCGTGAAGAAGGTGATGAGAACCTACCATAATGTTTTCACAAAGCTGAAATTCCATTGGATGGCACTCGGCAGCAGTATGCATTATATTTTTTTATCACAACTCATAGAAACACACAAAAGAGGACTATTGTGACTGCTTCATAAAATGACAAGAATGATGCAGAAAGTGAGTTCAAACTGAGGGAAAGTATTTTAAAGGGGATTAATGCTATTGTGTCTTAAATTGTAATAAATGTTTAAAATGTAAACATTCACCATATATTTTGATCATTGCTTGTACATGGGTGCTTAGATTTTTATCCCAAAGTATAAATGAGTAGTAGAGAACTGATGATCAATTGAATAGTTATTTAGATGGTAATTTTTGAAGCAATTTTTAATTTTTTACATATTCTTTCCTATGTTGTTTGAATTAGTAGGTACTAGTTATGTAATTTTATAAAATGAAATTGTTGTGTCTTTTGAAAGGAAAAAACTTACTGGCAGTCCTCAGTGAAATGATCAATAACAATTGTGGAAAAACAAACAAGAAACAAGAGCAGAAGCTTTTCCGCCAGACCTGGGTTTCCATCTTAATTCTACCCTGTGATCTTAAGAAAACCTGTGAGCCTGTTTCCCAGTGGATAGAACAGATACCACCACCCTCTCATAGAGGTGTCGGGAAGATTGCATAAGAGTCAATGAGAAAGAATCCCAGGTAAAGGTCTGACTTGCGACAAACTCTCAATAAATGCTCATTCCCATTACAGGGGTGTTATTAATGCAGCTCCCCACGGCTTCTGACAAGCCTTGTGACCTGCTCTGCTCACAGCTCTGGAGCCACAGTGGGGCTGCCTGTGACAGCTGCACCCCTCAGCTTGCGGGCGGGGCTTCCTAGAAACACGCTGGTACCTAATGCCGGGAGTCAGTCCTGTCAGAACTGTTGGGGGTTACTCATCCTGCCTTCTGGGTTTCTGACAGGATGTTTTGATAAAATAAATCTATTTTAAGTGACTGTAATGAAATACTAACCAGTTTTTGAAGGGCTTTTAAGATGTTTTTCAAGAAGTTTCAGATCAAAGGCCCTGGGAAGGCAGACTTTGTGCATTAAATATTTAGTGCCGATTCAATCACTTGAGAGCTTAAGCATTTTGACATTGCAAGAGGGAGAGGGCTCATTTTAGCTGGGAACACACTCCTGTTAAAGACACAGGTGATGGTACCCAGCATCGAGAGGTGTATCTTCTCACTGGAATACTGGAAGATGTGACCTTGAAGGCTGTCCATCTAAGGATGCAGGATCTGAGAGAATTATTCATGATCTAGTGTTTAGAAATAGACCCTCAGTGGGCCCTGACAGCAGGAATCTGCCTTCCTAGCTGCTACCCTCAGTCTTAGTACCTGTCATTCTATTTATTGCCACTTGGAGCCCACCAAGTACTTGATATGAGAAATGTGCTTTGTGACCCAACTGAGAAACATTTCCTTGAGCCCACACATGGATTCAGAGGCTTGGAAGGTGAGGCTCAGTAAGAAACAGACTTGTAGAAATCCACACTGCAAGTTAGTGGTGGGACCGTGAATGCTACTGTGTATGTGGTGATCAAAAAATATGATGACAATCTAAATTTATGAAAAATATAACTGTAGTGAAAGACACACTGCAAAAAATGATGGAATAACAAAGATGTTTGTAGTAAGGGCATTTTGAGTATTTTGATACTCAAATGCCAGTATGTCTTTTACTGTAATATAATTTTAATTTAAATATTCTTTAACTTAAATATTTTAAAATTGTATGCTTGAATCACACCTTGTTGAGCAAACATTTAAGGCAATTGCTGTCAAACAAAAACTATGATATATGCTTATCCACCTCACTCACAGGATCTGACACTGTGAGACTTCTAGCAAACAATGAGAAATGTGTGTTCAAAGTGAGGAGGAGCATCCTGAGGGAGATTAGCAGCAATATGTCTTTTACTATAATTTTTTTTTGTAAATTTAAATGGTCATTGCATTTTATGTTTTGTTTTGTTTTGTTTTGTTGAGATCAGGTGTTTCTGTGTAATTCAGGCTGGCCTTGAACTCATTGTATGGCCCAGGCTGGGCCTCAAACTTGCAGCAATCCTCTTGTCTCAGCCTCCTGAGTGCTAGAATTATAGGCATATGCCACCACACCAAAGTTCTACTGCATTTTTAAAAACTACACCTGGAATTAGTCACTTTTCTATTTCTGGGGGAAAATATCTTATGTTCACAACATAAAAGAGAAAAGGCTTATTTTGGAGCATAGTTTGAGAGATTTTAGTCCATGATTAAATGAACTGACAGAATGGCATGGTGAGAGAAAGCTGCTCATTCCCTGGCAGACAGGAAGCACAGTGTAGAGGAAGAGTCAGAGACAGAAGGAAGTGCTTGCTGGGGATAGGATATGCCTTTCAAAGGCATTTCCCCAGTGACCGACTTCCCGGAATTGGGTTCCAGCACCTAACAGCCACATTCAGGGGTTACTCCATTGATGAAATTAGCGCCCTTGTGATCCAATCACCTCTCTAGGCCACACCTCTGAACACTGCTGCGTTGAGTATATGTATTGCCCAAACGAGCACCATTGCTGCATTGAGGATCGAGTCCTCGGTCCATTAACCTTTTTTGTAAACTTTGTTTTGAAAACATAACAGACACCATGATCTTCTTTATAATAGTTCTAAGACTTTTCCAAAATATGTTGCTATTCTTTCAATGATGAATAGCCATCACAGGTACAGAGAAAAAGAAATTGTTTAGGATAGGGTATAAGGTCTTTGAAAATATCCACCTCTGAAAACCTATTGGAAGCTAAGAATCCTCTCCCAGCAAAATTCACACATAAAAATGCAGATAGCACATTTGACATTTGATATTGGATAATTTAAGCATCTTTTAAAACATATTCTTGAATCTCAAGTGGCAAAGCCTTTCTTGAAGAATGTAGTAGACTCAGTCAATCCAGTGCTTATAACTTAGAGTTTCTAGGGTAACTTTTGGAAGAGTGGCAAAACAATGGACACATTGTGGCGTTTGGTGTTAGACAGGCCTGCATCACATCAGTACTTAGTAACTATATAATATTAAGAAATTACTTAATCTTTTACATCTCAGAGTCTTATTTTTAATGTAGAATAGTATTACCCCATGGGGCTATTGAGAGTTTAAGTGGGATAGTGTAAGAAAATTACTTTGAGCACCTGGCATCCATTTAATGGATGTAAAGTTCCTATTCACATTTTCTTTACCTCTATCTCCTTCCAGAAAAATCCTAATGGATTCCTCCAACATCTGTCATTCACTCTGGCTTTCGACCTTAAAACTCAACTTTAAATTTCAGCAGAACAGAGAGCATGCCTCTTTTGCTCACAATTGCTTCCTCTGAGTATAGTAACTGGCACATGATATGTGTTCAATATATATTGAATGAATGAATTAAAAGATCAAATGAATGAACTGCTAGATATACAACAACTTACAGCGCGGGGGCAGGGGCAGAGAAGAGAGCACTAACTCTGAGGAAATTGCCAATAATTATTTCAGCCAGCAATAGTTCAGGGCCCAGAAAAACACAATGATTTAGAAACTGAGGAGTCTGAGAAGAATGTAGAAGAAGCTGTATTATTTAGCTCTGTTCATTATTTCATTCCCCTCTAGTAATGCCACACAATTTATCTTTCTCCACATGGCAAGCTGAGGAGATGTATTTGCACCAAAGCCAAGTCAGCTAGGCAGAAACCTAGGATGAAGAAACCAAGTAGGATATTAGGAACAGGCAAAAGTTACTAACTCCTGCCTGACCCAGCCCTGACTTGCAAGGAATTGCTGCTCCTCTGTTAGATGATCTGTGCTCAGTTTTTGAGCCAGTTATGACAGAGCACTGAGTACAGAAGAAGTCTTAGCACCCCTCTAGGAGGGCTTCTTCTTTTCTTGAACTAGGATGCACACTTGAAGTGATTCCCAGGTCTTTTCATACCAGTGAGTCAGCTCACCATAGAGTCTCTCTTGGGATACAACCTACACTTGGCAAGACCCTTACCATCTCTTCTCCCATGATCCCACAACTCAGACAGTAGTAATAGGCAGAAAGGAGGAGCAGCACTGGGTCATGACCTACCTGACTTCTAGTACTAATGATTGCTTGGAAGTTCTTCCTGCCAAGATTAAACCCCTGTAGAAACACACACACACACACACACACACACACACACACACACACACACACACACACACACACACACATCTGCCAGACATTTCTGCATGCTAAACATCCCAGTTGAATTGAATACAGTCCCCATGATCCACTTTTCCCCCACTTCAGTGTCTTTGTTTATTGTCCACCAGTTCAAACAAGCCTGAAATTTAGGAAAAATGCTTGATCCTACCTTTTCCTCAACTACAACATTCAATTAATCACAACTCCTGTAAATTTAACTCCCATATATTTCTTGTTTCTCAACTCTTATTATAAGTGCCTAGTTGTGAGAGAACTACCTGACAATGCTTTTGGGCCTCTAATCTACCCTCCTGGAGTTGCCCAAGTACACTTAATATAAACAACATGTGACCTTGTTATTCCCTTGCTTAGCCCCCTACATTGACAACGCTGTCACAATCAGAAGATAAAAACCAACCAAACAATAACACTACACCTTTCCTTTATTTTAGCTTGTCTGTCTCTCCTGAGCTCTTTACTTGTGTACCTTGAAACCCTGTTAGTAAGTTCATCTCTGATTCTACACAAGGAGAATGGGAGCTGTGAGCTGTCCAGGGTGGAATAGACTGCTGTGGCAGCAATGAGTTCTCAATACCTTTCAGGGGGTGTGGGGAGTGGGAGTGCTCTGTAGAGCCTAGGTAACCACTGTCTGCGACATTGTGGAAAAGCACTACTCTTGGACAAGGGTCAGTTGATATGCTATGTGAGAGAAAATTCTTTCCTGAAGAGACTTCTGCGTGTTTTAGAATAGCATGTCCCTTGGGGATAATAATACCTCTCCCATTCACTCCTAATGGACATTTGTACGAGGAGGCCCCACCTCAATGAAAGCTGACTCTCCTCTAAGATGAGCCTGACCCACAGCTAGCACAAGTGAGAAGCAGTTTTAACACTTATTTCTATGATCAATGTGATCACTGTAGACATTCCAGGTGCATACATTAGTCCACCTAAAATAAACCAACAGGAGCCAAGATCATCAGATGTAGCTGTCTACTTTGCTGAAGGTAGTCAGGTAAACACCAAATCTTACTTTTTTTTTTTTTGAAAGCACAGTTTTTTAGGCATTCCTAACTAAGGGATGAGAAAAATCTTAAGAGGACTCAATTCTTTGCATTAGTGTAGATCTTTAGAAACTCAAAATGCTGTTAAATTATAGATATCAAAAGAGAACCTAATGTGTGCAAGGCAATATGACAACTGTGTTTTAAACATTATCCCTTTCTGATTACAAGAATTTGAAATCAATTAATAAGGGTTAGATCTCAAATCCCAACTTCAGCATGAACTAGCTATGTAATTTTAGATAAGTTATCTAATCTCTTTACATCTCAGTATCCTATTCTTTTTTTAATTTTAAACAGAAGAAAAGTACGAAATTAAAGTAAAACAATTTCACAACAAGCCAATAGGAAAGTAACAATAACCAGCATATTGCATATTGTTTCATTCACAGCAGTTGTTTAGGGTATAAGATATGGACAAGAAACATTGTCCAGAAAATTATTAGAACAAAACTTTCGCCTCAATGAATCAAAAGAGATACCAGCTATATGACTATCTTTTTTTGTTATGATTGTTCTACTATTTTCAAATAAACATTTCGCATTAAAAATGAAATCTGAAAATGACCCTGTGAAAACTACTTTTCACTCAAATTTCTTTTTCTTTAACTATCTTAACTAATTTTTATATACATAGATTTTCTTTCAGTTCATTACACAAGTGCAACAATGCAATGGTTACATATATGTGATTTATTTAGTACACTGAGAAGTATATTTTCAATGCTCATCCATTTAATAGTGAAAATGTCTAATTCATCGTTCTTTATAGCTAAGTAGTATTCCATTACATAGAAATACCACATCTTTTTTGTCCATTCCTCAGTCGAAGGGCATTTAGGTTGTTTCCAAGATCTAGTTATTATGAACTGGGCAGCTATGAACATAGGTACATGTATATCGCTGTGGTAGGATATTTTTAATTCTTTTGGGAAGATACCCAGAAGGGGAATAGCTGGATCAAATGGGACCTCCAATGCTAGCTTTTTGAGAACTCTCCACACTGACTTCCACAGTGGTTGCACCAGTATCCTATTCTTTAAAATAATCAGATAACAGAGTAGGTCTCAAAAGATCATTATGAGTATTACACAAAATAATATATACTAAGACTTCAGTGCATGTGTGCTACACATAAACTCTCAATAAATGTCACTTTGAATTTATATTACTCCAGACAAATGCTTTAAAAAGTAAGGGGTAATTTTTCTCAAAGTTTAGATGAAGGAACAGGCTGAATGATATTTAAAAATTTCCTTAATTTGGTAGTGAATTACTGATGAAACTGATATTTGAACGCTGATCAGTCTGACTCGAGAACCTCTGTACTGAGAGAATAGCATGATTGTTATTACTGTTTTGACCATTATGATCATTACTAATAGTACTGTTGTAGTCAGGGTTTACAAAGAAAAGGATTTAATATAAGACACAAATATATAGGATTGTTTTACAATATTCACCCAGAGTCAAATGGAAAAGAGTGCAGGAGACTTATCCATGTACTACAGACTCAAATAATCCAGCTGAGGGCCTGATCCCATGGCAATGTCCTGCACAATTCAAGCTGAAGACCTAGAGTCCATAGTAATGTCCTCCACCAGTCCAACTGGAGACCTAGAGCCCATGAAAGCGTCTCACGCAAGTCTGTATCAAGGATCTGTGCTGGGAAGGCCCAAAGGTCAGTGGTGGAAGCTGGAAAGTCTGTGCCAGCGGGATGAAGGATTGTGCCAGCAGGCCGAGGGATCTGCAGCCACCTCTGGAGTCAGAAGGTGATGCTCAGTGTAAGGACCAGAGCTCCCCCATAAAGAACCACAGTCATCCTCAGTGACAGTGAGGACCTGAGCTCCTCTGAAGATAAGAACAGTTGAGTTTATATCAGGAAAATCAGCATAACAAGCTTCTCCAGGAGAATCAACAGCACCCCATCTCCTTCTCCAGTTCTGCTTTTATGCTGTTAGCAACAATCCTCAGGTGGGCCTTCCACACCCAGAACCACAGTGATTCAGTTCAGCTGGGTGTTACAAGTTGACCATTAGTTAATCTACCACAAGTAGTAATAACAAGGCCTTCTCACTGGACATAGCACTTTTGAGCCTTCAGAAAAGAGGCACATTAGTACAGAATTTCCAGTGCTCAGGCCCATGAATGACTACATGTGACCTTAGCCATATTCTCTAAACCATGTTGGGAATCATCTCTGTGGCACCCTTGACAGACTGAGGCTCAGCTTAAATGGAGAGACTTTACCAGCTCTGAGAAAAAACAAGCAGAAAGATTATTTTCTGAGCAGAGCAGAGTTGGGGTGTGGATAAGACCTATTGAGATGGATTATAAGAAATAAAGATAGGTAGAAAACAGACAAAGAAAATCATCATAATTTAAAAATAGTACTTGTCTTAATTAGTTTTTCCTTGTTGAGACACAACATCTGACCTCTGTGACTCCATGGAGGAAACTTTTATTTTGGATCAGTCTGTAAAGGTTTTGGTCCATTGTCCACTGGCTCCAAGGCAGGGCAGCAAGACAGAGGAGAAAGAGCTCATGGCATGGTGGCAGGAAGCAGAGAACAATCAAGGGAGAAGAGAGGGAAATAGATGCTTATATATTGCACCCCTAGTGACTCACTGCCTCCAAACCCCCAATATTACATTCACTGTAAACTCATCAGTGGACTAATACACTGATGAGTATCACATCTCCAATTCAATCACCTCCCAAAAGTTCTACCTTTGAGCACATGAGGCTTCAGGGGATGTTAGATATAAACTACGGATGTATTTTTAAGAAAAACTTCAGCTTTAGGATGCAAAAGTTGCTCAGACCCTTTTCTTTTCCGGAAAACTCCTCCCCCAAAATTTTCCTAAAGGTATTATAATATAATAAACCTATAAATTGAGAGTCTGTGCTTTTCACTTGTAAATGGACCATCTTCACCTTTCACCTGTAGAAGTGGGGGAAGGCATTACTTTTCACTTGTAAATTGAACCCGCATTTTCTGCAGATTCACAAATTTCATAAACTCTACTCCCATCCTGTAGAAAACACACTATTGTGGATTATGCTGCTATAAACAAGGGTTTGCTCATATCACTATAATATTATATATTTAACTCTTTGGGAAATAAAGCCAGGACAGGTATGGCTGGGTCAAATGGAATTTCCGTATTTAGTTTTCGGAGGAATCTCCATACTAATTTCCACAGTGGTTGTACTAGTTTACATTCCCACCAACAACGCAGAAGAATTCTTTTTTGTTTGTTTTTTCCTGCAATTCTGCTATCAACGGTTGCTTTTTGTGTTCTCGATAATAGTGATTTTGAATGGAGTAAGATGGAATCTCAGAGTGGTTTTGATTCCCATTTCCCTCATGGCTAAAGAAGACAAATAGTTTTTTTGCACTTTTTGGTCATTTGTACTTCTTAGTTTGAAGAGTCTCTATTTTTTGATTGAGTCATTTGTTGGGGGGGGATTAATCCATAGACAAATGGATAAAGAAAAGCTATAAAGAAGAATTAAATCATATCATATGCAAGAAAATGAATGCAATTGAGTCCATAGTATTAAGTCAAATAAGGTACACATAGAAAGTTAGATACTACATGGTTTATCTTATATGAGAAACTTAAAATAAGAGTAAATAAAAGAGTAAATTGAAAGGGAAATAATAGGAAATAAAAAGGCAGACTTCTTGAGATGAGAATAAGGGAGGGAGGAAGAGGGGAGAAAAGGTGGTTAAAAGGATAAAAAATGACCAAGTTATGATATATATATGTATATGTATATATATACGTATATATGTATATATATATATATATATATATATATATACCAATTCTCCAAAATAAAGGTAACTACTATATACTGCAAAACACTAATTTTTTAAAAAAATTAAAAAGGAAGTGCACTATTAAGGGGGCAGTATATCTCAGCTTCAAATCCATGTAAATGATTTATATTTTAACACTATCTACCAGAAGGGTAAAAATGACAGACAGTAGAAATACATCCTATATCACCCATTTTAAAGACGCATCCCAAACCATGTCCATGTACCCTATTCCATGCCAAAAAATACCTCTTTAGGGGCCCACACGCTACTCTCTTTAAGTGTGTACTGTTTGTTTTTTATCTGCCTAAAAAAACTTTTTATGCCTGTCACTGATGTGTCTTGAAAATTCTTTTTCTGTACAGCAAATTAGGAAACCTCTAATCTACTGTGTGATGGGGTAAGGAGTGAGTCGAGGATCCTCATCTCTGGTTTAGTGAACCTGCTCAGACCCCATATGGTGACACTATGGCACGGGAGGTTCTGACACTGAGGAAGACCTCAAGAACAGAAACACATTTACCACTCTTCCTGAGACCCTGTTCAGGTAATCAGACAGCACAGATGGGGGCTTCCTGTAAGAGGAGGGCTTATTATGCCTAAACTAGGGCAAGTCTGAGGAAATGGCATTCAGCTGAGCATTTCCAGCAATTTAGAGATAACTGAGGAGGAACAGGACCCCAGAGCAAGAACTAACTCCAAGAGGCCCTGGAAAGTTGTCTCATCCTTGCCTTTACCTCTGTCTGCTGCTTTGCTCCCCAGGTTTGCATCTGTAGAGTATAACAGATAATCCTGAATGGAGGAGGCCCTATGGTCTTATTTTGTAGGACAGAAGTATGGGGGAAGAAGCTAGAAAGATGGAATCAGCTGTATTAACTAGGCTAGTAACCGGAAGCTCATGAAAATAAGGATAGAATCATAGTCACAAAGATGAAGGCAGGCCAGGAAAGAAGAATGACAAAGTCCTAGAAGCAATAATGCCCTACACTACAAACTCAAAAGGAGAATGTCCTGCACACCAGTGAATGTTTCCAAAATCCTCCTCTGAGATTCCCACAGCAAGACAGAGAGTCAGTGAAAGCAATCAGGAAGTACACAGAGTCTGATGAAGTCAGATGTATCTGGATGCAAATCCTGGTTGTACACTTACTAGCTATGTGAGCTCACACAACTCAGTCAGCCTGAACCCTGTACCTCTGCACAAGAGAATCATAATAGCAACTTATTATTAATTGTAAAGATAAAATGATTTCATGAGATAAGGTAAAAGCAGAACCTAGCTCCTCACTGCCAAATTTTTACACTGAAACCTAAATCCCCACTGAAATGGTATTTGGAAATAGATTCTAAATCATGACATTGGAGCCCTCATGAATAGCTTATTGGCATTATAAGAGGATGAAAATATCCAGTATTTCCCCTTTCTGTCATGCATAAATACAATAAGAAGTCAGTCCAGGAAGAGGTTCCTCAATAGAATCCAATCATACTGGCAACCTAGACTCAGAAATTCATCCAGCCTCGAGAACTAGGGTGGTTATTTAAAAGCACCTAGGAAACAGTACTTTACCATAGCAGCACCAACTGAGTAAGACATAGAATAAGGAAGAAAGATACCAGAAACCATGACTAAAATGGCTCCACCTTGTTGCAATGCAATGAGCATGAGATGCCCAAAAAAGAAAAGCTGTGTCGTCCTGCTAGGACTTATGTACTTCTTCTGTCCTTAATCTCTGTGTTTCTGAACTGGAAAGCAAAATAAAAGATGTTAAAAAAAAAAAAACCCCACTAATCTTTCAAGTTCTTTCTAGGTCTAGACTTCAGTGACTTCAGCGGCCCATAGTTTAGTCTCGGGGGTGTTCAGACGAAAACTCCTAGCTGCATGTCTCCCTTTCACCCCTGTAAAACGGCAGTTTGGACAAACAATATCAAGATTGCGCAACAGTCTGCTGATCTAGTTAGATAAAGTTAGAAAACTTAAATACTATGAATATTTTTGAGTGCAAAAGATGAGGCTGATTCAAATGGTTGCAGAACATATTAATGTAGGAAAGATACTGGAAACTTCTGTGCTCTTGCTGACTAATTAATGTCTATAAATGCCATGCTGTAGCAAGTAATCTAGATAAATCAAATGATACTGGGATGAAGTTAAATGATTTGGAAAAGAGGAGACTAGCTTTTAATAAATTAATTAATGCAAGGTGCTACAGGGAAAGAGGGTAGATTTTTATATTCTATTTTCTGAAATAATGTATCTCTTTAGGAGGGCAAGTAAGGAAGCATTCTTAGAAGTATATCCTTTTAAGAACGATATGAATTAACATACTGATGACAACCATCATTTTAGAACCTACTGTTCACCCAGGAATCATACCTCTTTATAGCCACAAAGAGGAATAAAATCAAGACTGTCCTCTAGAGGTTCTCCCTGGCTGATGAGAGCCTCACATTTAGGACTGCTATAACCATAGGTTTACCTAGCAATACAGTAATGAGAAGTTGATGTTCATGACTTGGTAAATTATACAATGCTTCTCTCAGCCTCTCTAACCCCTTCTTAGTTCCTAATGACACATGTGCCTACTCTTCTTGGCAAGATGGGGGAGTCCAGATGAGAAAATTGCTTTATTTAAATGTATGTCAATGTCACTTTGAGAAATAGGTATTTGTAAAGTGTATCCTGCCAATCATGTATGCATCTGTGGAGTACTTACTTTCTGCCAGGATTATGATACTGCTAGCCATTCATTTAATTTCCCTAACAATTTTGAATAATTCCAAAATGCAAATGGAGAAACCGTGAATCAAAGAGGTTAATGAATCTGTCCAGAAATCCATAGTGAAAATAAAGCACGAACAGATATGAAAGTCAAGTCCTTTTTTAAAGCCCTGATGTTTTCATTAAGGCACATTATTGACCTAGTGATAAAAGCATAGCAAGAGAGTTTCTCCACTAAGAGAATCTAAGTTGACCATAAATCTGTGTCTATAAGATGAAAAAGCATTTCCTTTGTCATCCTTTTTTTTTTTTTTAATTTAGGAACAGGGCATATTGGGAACAGAGAGATACACTGCTAATGTGTTCTGGCTGGAAGCCTAGAGTCCCTATGAAATCAAGAGAGGACTTGGACCACAGAAACCAAGACCATGGTCCAAAGCTTTGACCTCAGCCAGCAACTAATGAGGCAATCTCATAAGATGTCAGCCACCTCAAGAGTCAGAAGGGACTGGAGTTCTATCATCTCATTCTGGCTCTGTCACTATCCAGTTATATAAATTTCGATGAGTCTCTTGCCTTCTCAGTTTCATTTTTTCAAACTAGAATAAGAGTAGGTTGGGGCAAATGATCACTTCAGTATCTTCTAACTCCCAAATGCTATGATTTTAAAATTCAAAATATGTGCTTTATGAAGAAGAGCCACAATAACCATTATTTGTTAAGTACTCCTTATATGGCAGCACACTATCTGTGTTGTCTCTACAGAGGAATGGAATCAATAGAAAATATATGTATAATTATGCGAGAGGACTTATTAGGTAGCTTACAGGATCAGAGGTGGGAGAATCCACAATGGCTGTCTGCACATTGGAGAGCTGGAGGACCAAGTAGGTGTTCATCATAAGAAGTTAGAAGCCACAGAACAAGAAGGATCAAGGGCAGCACCAGTCCAGGGTTAAAAGCCCGGAAACTCACCAAAGAGCTGCTGGAAGGGATCTGTGTTAGAAGACTGAAGAAACTGCAGATTGATGTGCATAAGCAATGCAGCAAAAGACACACCAGTCCAAGCAGATTGGAGCTCTTCAAAAAGGCACCAAACTTATTTTTCTTTTCCTTTTATTCCATCCAGGCTACAAGCCCATTTGTTGGTGCCACCCACAACTGAGGTGGATCTCACCAACTCAGTTTGCTGCCCTATAAGCCAATCACCTGAAGAAACACCCCACAGACACACCCAGAATTGTGCTTTACCAGTCCACTAGGCATTTCTTAATCCAGTCAAGTTGACATATCATGATTAACAGGTACATGATCACATTAATTGTAATTACATTCTTCAGAAACACTGCAAAGCTGGTTCCATTGCCCTGGTTGAAGAAATGGTGAGAGGTCAGCCCCCAGATAATTTTCCCATTGCCATAAAAGTTGTCACATAAAATTTATCCATAGTCATCCTGCTTATAAATGGCAGAGCTCAGATTTCACTGCTACCTAAAATTCCTTTTTTTAACAACCCCAGCACTAGTGCCATTTAAACAATCCTCAAGAAGTTTTTCATGGGTATCTTTGTTATCCACAGCTTCAATTCAAAATAAGTATGATAAGAAACCAATTTCAACTTGCCTCTTGCTTAAGCAGAAGGCAGTGTTCACTTTGCAACAGAAATACCCAATGCAAGCAACTGGCAAGATACCTGGGGGTAACGAAGATATAGGATCAACCCAGAAGATGCAGAAAAGTAAAGCTTAGATAAGTCCTTTTGATGAAAATTCAGTTTAGAAATATTAGATAATCATGCATTATATGTCTATCTGCTTTATCATAATCCCTAGTCTATCTTTCAGATCAATGGATCAGCGTGACTTGTTTTAGAGATTAGAAAAATTGCTTGAAATTTTTCAATTGTTTTTTGACAAAACATTCACTACTATACAAGAACTGGTCAGGTCTATTACTATTGATATCCTTCACTCGAGCCACACTAGCTCTACAGCTGTTTCAGAAATTGACAGGCATGCTCATGATTTAGGGCCATGGAATAATCCTGGAACACTCTTTCAGACTGTTCTTCATCTCCTTTAGATTTTATTCATGTGTCACCTTTAAAATGAGGCCTTTCTTGACTGCCTTATCTAATGCTGTAAATCTTATACCTTCCTTTCCTACTTTATTTTTCTGTTTATTCCATAAGTGTCCTCACTAGAAGACAAGTTCCAGAAAGATAGAGGCTTTTTATTTAACTTATTTATTGATTGATTTTCACTGCTATACTTCTGGCATCTGGGCCAGTTGCTGGCACATAGTAATACTTAATATTTGTTGAACAACTGAATAAGTTATAGAACTAGAAAGCACAGTAAAAAAGATGATTTATTTGAAATCTTCCTATCCAGATTCTAGTGTGACCTGGTGCGAATTTGGTCTAAAAATGGTCTTATCAATGCATTAGTCTTTTCCTGTGCACACTGAACATAAGAATTGTAAACCATTACATTACACGCGATCATTGTGAGCACTACATGAGAAATGTATGCCAAAATACAGTAAAACATTTCATTACACATAACTTGTGCTGTGAGTGTTCTGCAAGACAAGCAAATATTTCTAACAAAGTTTAACTTGATAAATTAGTGATGCCTTGCAATATGAGTAGTACATGATACTGTATGAACATCACACATCACATGATCACAAATGAGCCAAAGGTTCTCCCCCTACCCTCCCAGAATTGTGGGTGATTTTCTTCCAAAGGCAAGAGGTTATAGAGGAGATCTCACCTTATCTGCAAAGCACAAGGAGAAAATGATGGAGGAATCCCTCACTTCAAACGAGAACAGGGAGTTGTGTAAAATGTTGAAAGCAGTACAAAATTTTGTAGAAAAGCCACCACTGAATAAGGCCATAGCAGCGTGAGCGATGAATGTTTAATGATAATGCAATGTCACATTTCCACAAAATCCTCAAAAGGAGGCAATAACAAATGTCACTTGATAGGTTCCTTATTAAAGTTGCATAAAAATAAAAAGATTCTATTGACCCAACAGATAGCATGGATTCTGTTAGTGATAATGAAAGTCATCCTAGACAACACCCTCCCCTCTCTTATCTGTCACTGACCAGCCATGAGGGTTTTCAAAAGTAAACACAGGTTAATTTCCTTATATTTTGGATTTTCTTTATTATTTTGTATTATAGCATTGTAATCTTTTTTTTTTTTTTTTTTTTTTTTTTTTTGCGGCACCAGGGATTGAACTCACAGTCTCACGCCTGCCAGGGCAGGCGCTTAAGCCACTGAGCCAAACTTCCAGCCCTGGTTTTTTGAGGCAGGGTTGCACTATGTAGCTCAGACCAGCCTTGCGCTCGCGTTGTAGCCCAAGCGGGCCTCGAACTCACAACGCTCCACCTACCTCAGCCTCCCGAGTGCTGGGATTAAAGGTGTGCACCACCACGCCCAGCTTGTAATCATTTTTATATGAATATTTTTGTGTTGTGGAATGAATCTTCTGAGTTTCCATTATTTATTTTTTAATTTGTTTTATTTTAAAGAGAATAAAACAAAACAAAAAACAAAACAGAACAAAGCAAATCAGAACAGAACAATGCAAGCAACACAGGACTTCAAAACAAGACAACAGGAAATTGACAGTGGCTACCATAATGTCTTTTGTTTCCTTCAAAATAGTTGTGCATACCTTCACACATAATAAATTCAAACAAAACAAAATAGTATAAAACCAATCAAAACAAAAGAATGGAAGCTTTATGGGACTTCAAACCAGGACAACAGGAAATCAACCATGGTTACCATAATGTCTCCTGTTTTCTTCAAAATAGCTGTCCATACCTTTCCACATGTTGAAATAAAATAATAGAAAACAGAAAAATCAATCAGAATGAAAGAATGAAAGCATTACAGGACTTCAAAACCACATAACAGGAAATGTACAATAGTTACCATAATGTCTTGTTTTCTTCAAAACGGTCATCCATGCTATCACACATAATAAAATCAAATAAAACACAACAGAATAAAACCAATTAAAATGAAAGAATAAAAGCATTATAGGACTTCAAAGCAAGATGATAGGAAATCAACAATGGCTACCATAATGTCTCGTTTTCTTCAAAATAGCGGTTCATACCCTCGCACATAATAAAATCAAATAAAACAAAACAGCATAAAACCAATTAAACAAAAGAATGAAAGCATTATAGGACTTCAAAACAAGATAATAGGAAACCAACCATGATTACCATAATACATCCTATTATGTTCAAAATAGTTGCCCATCCCATCAGACACAGTAAAATGTAACAAAACAAGGCAGAACAGAACCAAACCTAACAAAACTGAAAACATTAAAAGAGTTCAAGACAAGATAACAAAAAATTAACAGTGGCTACCACCTTTCCCTCTTAAGTGTCTCCTCCCCTATCATTTTCATAATATCTATTGTGCTTTTTGGATCCCACTAACTCCTTCTGTTTTTTATGCTAGGGTTCACCCACATGAGTTCAAATCATTCTTCCCATGAACATTATCTTCAATTACATCCATATACCTACAAGAGCCTCGAGATTGTCCTACTTTATAGCTGGTTAGCTTTCCATTGTATGAAAATACCATATCTTTCTTATCCATTCTGTGGTTGATGGGCAAGTTACCCTTTCTTTGTTCTGGTCTCTTGTTGTATGGAACAGTTGTTTTTCTCCTTTGATTTTCAGTCTATCAATTTCCTTTCCAGTTAAAATGTGCTTCTTGTATACAATATATTGTATACAATATATCGATGGATCTTGTTTCCATTATTTCTTAGGGAGTAATTCGCTTTGATATGCAACTGCTTTGGATTACAAGCATGTTTTCAGAAAATAATATGGTTACAAACCAAGGATTTACTGTAGTTGGTAAAGTACAAGGTAAATGTACATTTTTACTAACATGCTTTTTTGAGAAATAATCACATACCATAAAATTTGCACACTTATAGTATGTAAATTCAATAATTTTTAGTATATTCACAGAGTTTTACAAACATTACAATTTTAGAATATTTTCGTTAGTTCAAAAAGAAATTCTATTCCTATTAAGCAGACACTTTTAATCCTCTTCCTTACATCCCAGCCCTAGACCACCACTAATTTACATTTTGTACCCATAGAGTTTCCTGTTTGGAGCAACAGATATTTACATAAATGAAATCATGTAATATGAGGTCTTTGGTGACCTTTTTTTTAACTCAGCATGATTTCAGGAGTAATTCATGTTATAACATGCATCTCTATTTCATTCCTCTTTATAACACAATAAAATTCCATAATATGGAAATATAATATTTATTCATTCATTGGTTGATGAACATTAGGCTGTTTTAATTTTTTTGCTATGATGAATCATTTTGCTATGAACATTCATGTACATGTTTTTGTTTTCAGTTTTATTGGATATAAACTTTGGAGTGGAATTGCTAGTTATATAGAAATTTTATGCCTAACATTTTAAGGAAATGCCAAGTGTTTTACACAGTAAGTATGTCATTCAACATCCCCACCAGCAATATATGTGGTTACAAATTCTTCACATTTTAATTGTTTGTCACTTTTATTATATCCATCATAGTGAATGGGATATGACATTTCACTCTGGCTTGCATTTCCCTGATGGTTTATGATGTTGATCATCTTTTTATGTGCTTATTTTATGTGCATTTGTGTGTCTTCTCTGGAGAAATGTTGTTTAGATAAAGTACTTTGCCTGTTCTTACATTGTATTTTTTTATTGTGTTTAGAGTTCTTTCTATGTTCTTGATGGGAGCACCATTTCAGATATATGATTTTTAAAATATTTTTATCTCATTCTAAAGCTTGACTTTTCATTTGTTGATGGCATCCTTTGCAACACAAATACTTTTGGTTTTGTTGAAGTCCAATTAGTCGTGTGCAACTTGTGCTTTTGGTATCAGATTTAAGAAACCACTGCCTAACTCAAGACTATCACGATTTAGTCATATATATATATATATATATATATGTATATAATTTTTTAAAAGAATTTTATAGTTTAGTCCTGTTGATACATGAACATTGGAACTTTTCTTTTTAGGTTATTTGAGGGAGGCCATTTTTTATTTTTTTGCTGAAGAAAGACAGAAAGGGGAATCATTAAAAGATGGAAGCAGAGGTTGGCAGTTTAAGAGCAACAGAATAGTAGCAGACCCATTAGGAGAATGGTGAACCACAGGAAGCCCTTGTCAGGCAGCCTCTGCCTATTACCTCTACCTGCACACATACCCATACCACCTCTGGGAAAAAATAAAACCCTGGAGAAGGTTACTACAATCTCAGCCTGGTTACCATTTGTAGGATTCCCTGGGAAACTTGATGTCCTACTCTGGGAAGGAGCACAGATACAGGCTACCAGTTAAATCTGACCTAGACTTTCCAATTACAACTGTCAGAGTGTGTGGTGACTAAAACCCCTTTTATTTCAGGAAGTATGTTTTGTTTGACCAAGGACTATGAACAACATATCATATTGCTCCCAAGTCATCACTGGTTGGCACAGTCACCAAAAGTACTTCAAAGCAAACTTCATGAAAATAAGACTGCAGAATCTAATTAACTCTGAGGCCAAAATCATGTTTACGAATAGCTTTAACATTTACCTTTCTTGCATGACTTTTCTTATACGAGAAACTCAAAGCAAAAACAAAGAGCAAAATAAAAGATAGATAATAGAAAACATTGAGATAGCTCTCTTGCAAATGGGAAGGGAACTAAGAGATGGAGGGAGGAAGGAGGAGGTGGGGGACATAAAAAAATTAAAATGTGCTATGTACATGTATGAACTGCCCATGATTAATGGAATCATTATGTACTGCAAACATGTATTAATGTAAATTTTAAAAATTTGACCTTTCTGAGATCTCATATAAGTCAAATAAATACAAAAGGCCAAAAGTTGTAGCTAGTAAGCTGTTTTTTAATACTAAAACAGAATGCTAATAGAATTCTAGGAAAATGTTCAGTTCATTTATCAATTCATTTATCCTCCTAGAAGCAGGACTCTTTTTGTTAAAAAATGGCTAGAAAATACTTTCAGATTCTCTTTTCTTTTTTCTGAGTTTTTAAAAACTCACATCTCCCACCCTCCCTTTTCTGAGTTTCTGATTCCTGTTGTAATATTTTTATTTTTTAGGAATGGCCAATGGGTGACATCAGAATTCACTGGTGAATGATTTTGATTCCAGGATTTTTTACTCCATTGGCTCTACTTTCTTAATTGATGGAGGGAACATCATAAAGGATTCTCAAGGGAACTCTAAGTAACAGTATGTAGGAATTATTCTTGGACCCAGTACTAGCCACTGCCATTCCCAAGCTTCCCCTCCATAGACCCAGTACCTGCTTCTCTGTTGCGCTTAAACTTTCTCCTCCATATCCTTAAGCCAGTCTTTAATATGACAGGAAGGATCATTTAATCTTCTAGAAATCTTTTCAGTTTGAACCCTCTACTACACCCCCAAATACCACATTCTCATACATTATGTCCTCCAGAGTTCAAATATATGTTCCCTATGCTATTTTTTCTGATTCCTCAGGGAGAGTTGCATTTTCTTACACTTACTTTCCTGACTCCTACCAATCAGCTACCTCAAGGTTTTTTTCTCACTTCAAAGAGATAATGTGATATTTACACATGTCTGTCTGATTTATTTCACTTACGATTATGGTCTCAAAGTCTATCTGTTTAGCTATAAATGATTCAGTTTTATCCTGCTCTATGACTAACATTCCATTATATATAAATAGACCCCACATATCTTTTTAGCCATTCATTGATTAATGGACATTTGGGTTAGTTCCAAAATTTAAGTATTTTGAATTGTGCCACCATAAACATAGTTGAGCATATATTGCTGTGGTATGATGCTTTTCATTCTTTCAGGAAGATACCCAAAAGGGGACTACCTGGGTCAAAAGGGGCCTCTACTCATAGTTTTCTGAGGAATCGCCACACTGATTTCCATAGTGGTTGCACCAACATCACAAATTTAATTTCCTTCTTACTGCCTTGCAGATGCCCAGTTAATATTTGCAGAAAGAGCAGATACATAATCAAGCAAACTTTATAAATGGTTCTGAAAGTTAGAGGAGTGGATTTCAGTGCAATGAGACTAATCCAGGAGTCAGCAGCTGGACTTCCAGCCAAATCTGTCCCACTAACTCACTGGGAGACCAAGGAAAGTCACCTCCATTCACTCGCTGGACCTCACTGTCTCTTGCAAAGATTGTTAGTAGTTAAGTCTTCATTCAAACTAATTCTATGGGGAAGTCAGTAAGCAGGGCCTGCTATTGTATATGTGACAGAGTGCAAGAATAGCCCTGAATTCTCAGAAGTTCTTCCTCCCTCTTTCTCTCCAAGGTACCATTCAGACCCCAGATTCATCTTGGGAATATAGGGAATGCAGTTTTAAAAGTATAGAACTAGAAGAACTTACACTTCTTCTGAACCTTGTCATTCTGCCACTCATATAAAAGAAATGACCTTGTTATATTATGCTATATACCTTCCAATTCAACGAAAGAGAAACATGGCTTCAGAAGAAATGATGAAGTATAACTATACCCGAGGAACACCAGAGGGAATTACGGTTCTAACAAGCATCTGCCCTCATTGTAGAAATACTCAAGATGCAAAAATAACAACAACAACAACAACAAAAATCTGTTATCATTGTATTCAATGTATTTAATGAAAAAAGTGGGCCTTTGAGTCCCTGGATTTATCATTTTAATATTCAACTTTGCTTTCTGTAATTTCTAGACTGATTAGTAAAATTTTGCTGAGTTTCATATTTGATACTTGTTCAGGGAATGAGGGATCTTTGTCAACTTTATTGAAACATATACATATGATGTAAGTCTTACTTTCCAAATATGCAATTTGGTACATGCATATGTATACACACGTATACATTTCTACATATGCATGTACGTATGGCTATACCTATATATGTGTGCATATATGATCATTTTATACATCTACTGCATACATGTACTACAAATATGTACATATACATATATATATATATATATATATAAATATATGATCTGGCTTGAGGTAGGCTTGTCTGTATATATGTGTGTGCTTGTATGTGTTTCTTAGAAAGACAGGATCAACAGAGGAAGCTTGAACTCTGAATTACAATGCAATATCTTACCATCTCCTTCCATATACAGTCAGGACCCACTTCTGTAGAAAAAGAGAGGAACAAAGTTGTCTCAAGTATTGTTTGCTACCTCAAGGTATTTAGAATATGGACATAAAGGTAATTTTTTTGAGCTTTCTCACTGTTAGGCTCTGGAAAGAACTCAAAGGCAAATTAGGCGCAGTTCCTAAGTTCAAGGAACAACCAATTTAGAAAAAGAAGTTTGATACATGCAACAGAACCATAAAATAGAGTAGGAAATAGTAGGAGTCTAAAGAAGGGAAGATAAGTTGCTGGTGGATTCACTTATATCTACGGGATATTAGGAATAAATTAGAGGCATTTTGACTGGGCCAAATGTCATCTAATCCTGTCATTTACCAATGTAGTTAGTCAATGGACAACCACTAAACATCACTTTGCAATATCTCTGTCCTATCAGAATGTATAGTCAAACATAATGAATTTATTTCCATACCTGAATAGAGAGAAGTCAAATTATTTCCCTCTAATAAAAATGATTGAGTTTTATTGTGTTTGCAGTGAAGGATTTACAAAAGACTTTAGTAAGTACAGTCCATGAAAGTCTGTGCTTAAAAAGTATCTTCTGACAAAGAATGACTTCTAGAATAGTGGTGTAAGAAGTAGAGCACAATAACAAAACAACATATATTGCTAAATAGTATGTTAAAAAAAACCAAGCATGTAATGTATATGGAAATTGTCCTAAAGGTATAAAGTAAATGGAAGCATATTAGCTGAAAAATTTCCTTAAATTATGGTAAGAAGTAGAGTCTGTGGCATTTGAGCCATGACCTGTTCAAATTATCACCCTCCAGCACAATGCAGTGAAAGCTGCACTCTAAGAGTAAGACACCAAGAAGAAGGGCTGCCTCCTCATCTCTTCTTCACTGTAGACCAGGACTTCACTTTGGGAGGAGTGGTCACTACCACCTCACATCCCCCATGATCCATATTAGAGAAACTAGTTTGCAGAGATGCTACTCAGAGGACAATTTTACCCCTCACCCCAAACCTCACCCATAGCATGGAAGCTGTACTCTAGGTATGGCAGTCCAGGAAGGAGAAGGAGAGGGACAGGGAGAGGGAGAGGAAGAGGGGGAGGGAGAGAGACAGGGAGGGAGAGGGAGAGGCTCAGAGGCTTCAGGTCAAGATACGCAAGGCAAGAAGACCATGAGCTGCTGTCTATCCAAAGCTTGATTTACAAAACAAAGAGTAATACATCAAGTTCATTCCTGCCAACAGGCCAAATACAGTGGCATAGACGTTCTTTTGGAGATAGAGGAAGGGAGATAAGGAGAACAAATAAGTCTACAGCATGACATAAGGAGAGAACATACCATACCAAACAGTAATGTTTAAAAGAGCAGTGATTTTGGTGGCAAACAATTAAGAAGAGGCTGGTAGCTCCATAGCATTTACAGCAATAAGAAAAACAACAGACCACCTAAAAGGTCAGGATAAAGAGCTGGGGTAGGTGGAGAATCAAACCATGAAACTAAATTCCTTTTCCCCAAAAAGAATATAGAGGACCAGGGATATAACTCAGTGGCATAGCAACTGTCTGGCAAGTGCAAGGTCCTGAGTTTGATTCCCAATACAAAAAAAAAAAAAAAATTTAGACTACTCATCTAGCACTTAGTTCAGGGTAACAGCTAGTTGAGGTACTAATAGAGGTAAACCAGGTACTCAGGATCCTTGCATGTGTCCAAGGTAGGTTCTTCTAAGGAGTAACATCAAAGCTTCATACAGGGGGGAAGCAGACCTTAATTAGTAGTTGAAAATAAGAAGAAGAACAAAAACAAGCCCTCGTCAAGACAGGTAACCAATATCCATAGTTGATGAAATATTTTATCTAAAATGTTCACTTTAGGGAGGAAATAGGCCACCAAGGGGCATATCATTCCTTTTTCTTTGCTTCCTGGCCAAAGGTGAGCAGCTTTGTTCCATGATATGGTCCCATGATGATGTTCTGCCTTATCACAAGCCCAGAAACAATGGGGCCAAGTGACTATGGATAGAAGACATGAGCCAAAATAACCTTTTCCTCCTTTAAATTGATTTTCTCCATTTTTTGTCACAGTGACAAAAAGCTAACACAAAACTATTACAATTGACAAATTAGTACAGTATGGATACATAATGTAAGATTAAAATACAAACTTCAATTTATATTTCAGCAAAAAATATAATTAAGAAATGAATGTTAACTATAGTAGTCAATAATAAATTATACAATAATTAATTCAACAAAAGAAGTATAAGATTTGCATGCTGAAATTTACAAGACAGTGTTGGAAGGCATTAAACAATAAATATTCATGCACCATAAAGACAATACTATTGATATTGCAGTACTTTCTGATTTGATCTATGGAGTCAGTGGAACAACTATTAAAATTTCAGCTTTTTTTCATAAACTGACAAGGTGCTCATAAAATTTATATGGAAATGTAAAGGATCTACTATAGCCAAGACTATCTTTAAATGGTTAGGTTACTGGAAACATGTCCTTGGTGGAGATATTTGGACTTCAGCCCCTTTCTTTTTCTTTGCTTCCTAGCCCTCATGAGACAAGCAGCTCTGCTCTACCACGTTCTGTCTGACATGATGTTCGACCTTGAAATAGGCACAAAAGCAGTAGACCCAGCAAACTAGGGACTGAAACCTTTGAAACTATGAATGAAAATAAACTTCTTCCTTTAAAGTTGATTTATCTCAGGTTATTTGTTACCATAATGGACACATGGCATAATTGCATTTGTTACAATAATGGACACCTGGCATAATTGCATTTGTTACAATAATGGACACCTGGCATAATTGCATTTGTTACAATAATGGACAGCTGTCATAATACTTGTATTCAGAGTATACAAAGAATTCACACAACTGAATACTAAAAAGACAAATATAAAGTAATTTAAGAATGAGTGAAGAATCCAAATAGACATTTTTCAGGGAAAGAAATGCAAATTGCTGGCAGTGGTATAGAAGTTAGACTGTGTGTGGATAGGCTAGAGATAGAGCTTCAATTCTTTTGAGAAATGTCCATGTGTCTAAAAATATATTAGCCTCATGGATAGAGCAGTATATATGGCAGATATGTTCCTTATCTCCATAGAGTTTAAAAATTCCCTGAAAAGTAGATATTGAATGAGTTATCAGAAGAATGTAAGCGTTGTAAAGAAGAAACAGAGTATATTACAGAAGCTTACAACAGAAGCTCTTGAACTAGTCTGGAGAAGAGTGCAGAAGGGAGGAAATCCATGAGGAAAGGATGTTTAAATTGAAACCTGAATGCAAAATAAAAAAGTTAATGAACTATAGAGGAAGAACACGAGGTAGATCAGCCACTGTGTACACAAGTTGGAGAAAATCCATGACTCACAGAAAGAGCTATAAAAAGGACAATGTTGGTAAAGCACAGACTACAAATAAAGAAGGATTAATAGAAGAGGAGTTGAAGAAGCCTGGAAAAGTTCGACTATCTAGAACTTTAGTTTAAGAATTTGTTATTTATCTTAAACTTCTGAGAAGGTGTCCAATGGGTCATTTTCATAGATATTAAATCACACAATATGGTGGCAGCAGTGAAATGGCAAAGATAATTACACCAAAATCCTCCACTATTGAAAAAAGCATTGCAGAGGACAGCCACGAGTAGTTGTCAGGGGACTGCACAGACTGATAACATAAAGGGCACAAGAAGGTCTTTTATATAATATCTTTTAATAAAAGGGAGGGAAAACAGTCTCAAAGTGGCAGTCTGCCAACCTAACTAAAGTATGTATTAGTCACTTTCCCATTGCCAAGATACCGTACCTGACACTCACACATTAAAGGAGGCAAATATTAACTCAGGTCAAGATTTCAGGAAACTCAGTCAATGGTCAGCTGTCTTAAAGGTAGAAGCATCATGGCAGAAGGGCCTGCCACTTAGTTCATTGTGCACGGGAAGCAGAACAGGGGAAACAGTGCCAGAGAGGAAGGGACGAGGTACTAGACATAGTACACCCAAAGGCCACACCTCCATGACCCACTCAGACACACCAGAAAGTGTTCCTCAGCAAACACTTGGGTGGATCATAAAACCTATCCAGTTGAAACAATAGCCTAACCGCCATAGGTAGTGCAACAGTGAGCAGAAACACCGAAACGACACCCGGGATTTGGAGGCAGATTTATTTAATGTCAGATGGTGTCATGGTTTGTGTTTAAATGTCACCCCAAAGCCTCATGCAGCCATGCAGATGGCTGAATCTAGCATTTGTGATTGCTTCGCTGTCTAGTGCTGGCATTGGCGGTGTGAGTGCTGCACCCACCCAGGGGAGGGGAGCTGGCATACAATATAAGGGAGGGAAGGAGGTGTGCTTTATGCCCCTTTGCCCTTTTGCTCTGGTTACTTTTGGTATCTGCCAAAGCTGCCATGTTGCTGCTCAGTCACCGCACCCTGCCTTGGAGCCAGCTAAGTCTGGACTGAAATCTCCAAAAGCTGTAAGCTAAATAAACCTTTCCTTCCTTCATTTTGGGCATCTAGTATTTTGTCTCAGCAATGAAAAAAAAGTAACCAAGACACATGGGCACTGACTAAGAATCAGTTGTTCCTTAAAATGTCAGGCCTCGCCCAAGGAGCAAGGTTTTTATGGGCTTGCAAAGATGCGGGGAGGTATAGCAGTAGAGTACTTGGCTGTATTTGATTGTTATTATGATATGCATAATAGTAACCAGCCATTTCTAAGAGAGAGAAGATACCAGAACTGCAACAGGAGCTGTCACTGGGCAACTGAAGTATACTGGCAGGGGTGGGGGGACGCATTTTCTGCTGTAGTCCATTCCAGTGGTTACTCTGTCTTTGGCTAGGGCCAGTAAAGAGGGAAAGTGACACACGGTTGCTTGTGACACAGGCTCATGATTAGAAGCAGGGGCAGGGCTTTCTGATAGCTACAAAATACTGAGGTAGCTGTGTAAAGATAGAGAGCCTGGGAATCTGTTCATTTCATAACTTGTACCACTGGCTAAAGACGCTGTTGTAACCACTTGCCACAGAGCAAGAGTTTGAGCTGAGGCTATGAGAGCAGAGATAAGGAAGAGGCATAGTCTAAGGATACTGAGTTGTAGCCTTGGTCATATGTAGTCATAGTATGTTAGGAGTGTCTGAAAAAGGAAGTGCTAAGAAAAAACAGATTCCTAGTGTGAGAGAAGTGGAGTGATGGTGATACACGTGGTAGACCAAGAAATCCAAGAATGGAGGAGCTGTGTGATAGTTTGACTTGGCTTTGTTAGCTTCAGGTAAATCACATAAGTGTCTTTTCTTTCTTTCTTTCTTTCTTTCTTCCTTCCTTCCTTCCTTCCTTCCTTCCTTCCTTCCTTCCTTCCTTCCTTTCTTCCTTCTTTCCTTCCTTCCTTCTTTCCTTCTGCATGAGGAAAACCCAGAATCATCATTGTTTCTAACACTTTGTTTAACCAGTCAACCAGGGCTGAGGTTTGAAATGGATGGAATAGTTACATTAGCAGGGTAAACTGGAAGCCTATCAGCTGCGTGCTGAGTGGACTGTCTGCCTTCAATGATTTGGACTTTTTGGGGAGAATAGCCAAAAGTTATGCCAAGACAGTGGTGACCTGCTGGAAGAGATCCAAAAACCACTAACTCATTTAATTTATAGTGCCTGATCAGGACAAAGCATGGTATAGATAGGGGTCTACAGAATTCTTCTGAGAAGTATATTAAGGACTATCTCAGGTACTTTTCTCTGGTCCTGAGACAAAATATCCTGATACCCAAAGTTAAAGAAGGAAAGGTTAATTTATCTCATGGTTTGTGGGGATTTCAGTCCATAATCAGCTTGTTCCAAGGCAGGGTGGTGTGGTACAGGGGCAACACTTCAAGGAAGCAGAAGACAGCAAAAACAACAACAGCAAAATAGAAAAGAGCAAGTCTCTTTTCCTTCTTTATATTGTAAGCAGATTACCTACCCCCTAGGGCAGGTGTAACGCTTACACCATCTCCATGCCCTCCCCTTGCGCAGGACGAGGATATTTACAAAGTGAGGACCCTGATCACTGCTGAATCAGTTCATTAAACTCCTAAACTTCTCAAATTGACACAATGTATCAACCATTACAGGAACTGATAATTTAAATTACTTACTTCCAAAAATTACTCAATTTATAACTCAGTCAAAAAGATGTAATTATTTTCCATCCATTTTCTTTGTTGTGTGGCCAGCTGCAACTCCATTATGTTTTACTTCAAAGGAAAAGAAGGAAGAATAGGAAGGAACGGAAACAATAGAAGGCACTGGCTTATTTTAAAGTTATCATGATGGTCGGATCTGTGCTGGTCCACTCTAGCCTGCTTTTTGTGGTACTGCCTTCTGTTCCTAGACTTTCCTGCCCACAAGGTCACTAGTCCACTTCCAGATCCTTTCTGAGATCCTGATTATTCTATACAACTTTACACAAAAATCAACCAAGTTCCCTAACTTATAAACTCTTAGACTGTCACTTAGCTCCTCTCCCTAAACTTGCTTCCTGGCTTGGTTCTCCCCTCAGTTACTTTTGCTTCATGATTCATCTTTCATTTTTCCCCTCTTTTGGTCTGCCTGCAGATTCTTGGTTTTGTTTAGATTCTGAAAATCTCAGGCTTTTCTCTCTGCTATATCACCATTTTCAATGTGACTTCAGATAATGGCTATCCTACCACCCTCTCTCCCTGATATAGGAGGCAAAAGACTACTGAGTTCTCCCAATCTCATAAGATGGGGTTGAAGTTCCAGTGTGGATTCCTCACTGTGGAGTCCTACCTGCCCAAACCCTCCCCAACAAGCACTCCATTAAAAATATTTTCTCTTTGCCTCTAGATTGTCTTTTATGCATCATGCAATTAATCTAGGCATAAGAGAAAATATCACATACAATTTTTATAGATGAGATGGAGAATGAATTAAGCAGGATTTTATCTTTTATATTGATTATATTGATGTGTAAGATATATTAAAATAAATTTATCTAAAGTGATTTTAATTGGATTGATTTAGAGATAGGCAAATCTCAGTACACTTAGGTGATTTACTACTGAGGTTAGCAGCATAACAGAGCATAGGGATTAACACAAAAATGATGTAAAATGCAAATCTGGGGTGAAATCTCTGGTAATATTCATGGGTCTCTTATCTTAGCCTTGAGTCATGTCTCATTAAACACTTGAATCCTTGGCTTTATGCTTAAAAAGAGTAATTAGCTTTAAATTTCTGAATAAGTTCACTAATACATTGCAGATAAGAGAATTTAAAAATAAAAATAATCAAAGATTTCATATAAGGACTAAAACCAATAAATTGAAATTATCAGGTTAAGTGAAAAAGCTCACAAATATACTGTTAAAAATATGCTATCAGCTAATATGGTACTCAGGACTGAATTTTGGAACAACAACCAAAACACGGCATTAATGGAAACCAGGTGAAATCTGAATAGAGTTCTGTATTTCATTTAATGAATAAAGTAGCAATGTTAATTTCTCACTTCCCACAAATCCTCCATGCTTGTGTGAAATATTAATATTAGAGGAAAAGGATGTATGGGAACTCTCTCTATTTTCAACTTTTCTATAAACCTAAAATTATTTGAAAATAAGTTTCTTAAAAATGGAATATAAGAAAAATAAAAATTTCTTTATTTAAAGACAGTAACAAAAATCTACTACAAAGAGGCCTGGCTACCAAAAGAAGCTAATGTAAATTCTTACTGTGTTTTTAGTAATCTAATATCAGAACAAAACAGTTCATAGTCCCACCTGGCTGGGGAATTCTTAGATTTCCAATAGAGTTTTACAATAAATTCCAGTACTTTAAGAAAAAAAATTAACAGAATTAAGAATGAAAGATGCTAAGAAGTTTGAAAGTACAGAATATGAAGAAATGCAGAATGACCCAGGAGTGTGGGAAGGGAAGGATTAGTGGAGAGAGGAGAAGATTCATGATTCAGGGTATCACTGTCTCACTATTTAGCCAAGACTCGTGCAATGGTTAAAAGAGCAAGTACATGAAAGGCGGACCCAGAAGATGGAGATAGAATTTTAAAAAGAAGTTGTGGAAAGACAATCTTGGGGATGACAGTAGGCCTTTGTTGCAATTAGAGCGGTGCCCTGGTTGTCTCAAGGCATGTGTGCAGAGGCTGAAAAGTCAAATTTCTGGAATGTCAAGAGAAGATCTGTCATTCAGAGCTTAAATTTTTGCCCATGGGAAATAATTAACATATTTGATGACTTTAAGTGAGACTATATTCTTTTCCAACTCCAGGAATTTGTGTGAGGTATTCAGAACACAGTGGCTAGTTTTTGGAGGCATTTCCATGACATGCATACTACTATTCACTTGTCTTGGAGAAAGCTTTCTTCCTGGTGATCTTGGCTAGCACATATCTCTGCCCATGTGAGGGAAAATCAACTAGCCAGAAAGGCAAGAGTTAATGTGACTTCTACTCAGAGAAGTCAGTTGTCACCTACCTGGTATCCTGAAGCTGTAAGAATTAATTATTATAAGGAACATTTTCTCTCTCTCCTGGTGCCTCATAGTCCTTGAGACAGAGTCCGAATTCTTTAGCCTGGTTTTTTAAAACCTTCGGAATCAGTCTCTACTCTCCTTTTGTGCTTCCCATCATTACCTTCTTATTCTTATCAGGCTAACCTGTGTTCTTGTTACATGGAACCACGCAACCTCATCAGAACATACCAAGCATCTCAGCCTCTTTACACATGCTCAATACTAAATTTAAGAGTCCTCCTTTCTTAAGACTTCATGTCCTTCCTTATGTCCCTTGTTTGTCTCCTACCTCTCTTATATCAAATCTCTTACCACCACTGTATTTCTAGGTTTACACCTCTGTAATCCACTACATTGTGTACTTTTTCAAGGGCATGGTATGCTTTATATTAATATTTCTATCCCCAGTAGAGACCGAGGGTGTGATTGTTTCCCTTTGTACCAATATAAGCAAGTACACACCTCAACCTGGATGGTTGCCATAATCTAAAGAATACAAACCGAAGGGCCTCTTGAGCAGCACCTTAGAAACTCACAGGCCCTAAGGTTAGACAGAGAACATCATGACTTGCTGGATTCCAAGACTGCAGATGCTAAAAAGAAATCACTCATTTAATAAGAGAAATTTGTTTTTTTGACTCTTTCTTATTATTTTTGCTCCATTAGTTTGGGAGATGTTTTGGTTTTTTTCTCCTTTTTTTCCTTATAATATTTGTTTACTCCTTATTATTTTCCATTTGCTTCCCCCCCTTTTCCTTGTTTGTTATTTTCTGTTACTTTTATCTAATACTACTAATGTATCTTACTCCTCAATAGAATTATTTATCTCACTTCTGTGTCCTCCTTTTCATCTTTCATTGATCATTTTTAAAAATTTTTATATCTTTCATTCTCCTATTCTCCATAACCTCTATCTTTATGAGTATAACCACTAAGCTTTATTAATTTTTAGATAGTTTACTATGCTATTACAGCTGAATACAGTTCTGTTGCTAGTGGAGGTATAGTTGTTGCATTTGGTAGATATTTACTGTGTGTCAGTATTTATGTCTTAGTATTTACACTACAACTACAGATCTCTTTTCTGTGATTACAATTGATATATCATTCGTTCTTAGGATACATTGTATCAAGGTTGTCTTTGATGCTATTACTGTTGCTGATTTTATTGCCATTGCCAATGCTGTATAGTTATTATCAATAATTGGTTTTCTCTGTAAGCCAATATCTGGATTGCTGTTGTGTTATTAACAATACTGTGACCTATTCCTGAAGAACTGGTGCTGGACCAAATATACTGCAGTCTCCCCTCTCTAAGAAAAAAGTAGTGGCTGGATCTTGGGACATAGGCAAAGACATAATTAGCTATACCCAGAGTGTACAACTGAAAAGCATACACTACCTAAAGAAGTTGTCATAATAGCAACAAAGTCTTCCACTGTAATCACCATCAAACCTCAGTAAATACATACACATAAAAGAAGCATGAGAAGATAAGGCCAAAAAAATACGTCCAGAAATGAGTAACTCCCCAAAAACTACTAACTCCCCAAAAACGGATCACTGAGCCATTGAGAGGGAGGAAATGAAAGATACACAGCCAAATTATTAGAAAGAATAACAGAATAAATTCTTTAAAAGATGGATTAACAACACACGTGGTGAACTCAAAGAACATATAGGTAAACAGATAGTGGATCTAATTAAAAAAAAGGTTAGCAATTTCACAGAAAACACTAATAATACTAGCTGAGCTAAATAAAATGACACAAAACATGAATCGCCAGTTTAGCAAAGAATTAGAGTCTATGCAAAGGTACCAAACAACAATCCAAGAGGTTAAAAATTCCGTTGAAATTACGGACAATAGAAGCAACAAATGTTAGGACAGAGGGTCAGAACTAGAAAACAGTGCAGTTATCAGTGCTTAAATATTCAGCAAACCCTTAAAAACAGTAAGAGATCATGCCAGATAAATGCAAAACTAGCTAGACAATGCAAAGAAGACTAATACAAGCTTAAATAGAATTAAATAAAAATCAGAAGATTGAACAAATAGAATAAATATGTTCACTGAAATAACAGGAGAAAATGTTCCAAATATAGGGAAAAATTTTAACTTACAAGTATGTGGTATACAGAAGCCCAAAAAGCTTCAGTGAGAAAAGAATCTCTTGATGATGTATCATAGTCAAAATCCAAGAAATCTGACACAAGGACCAAATCTTAGAAGCTATTACAGAAAAGTAATGAGACAGACTGTGTTGCTTTGTTTTCTTCTCCTCTAAATAAAAAAAAAATTTAAAAAGAAAAGTAATGAAACAATTATAAAGGTAAACCAATTGGAATTACAGCAGACAATGAAGCACAAACTAAAGTCCGTCCAGAAGAGGCTGGAGCGAATTTTGTTAAGCCCTAAAATGACAAAAAAAAAAAAAAAAAAAAAAAAAAAAAAAAAAAAAAAAAAAAAAAAAAAAAAAAAAAAAAAAAAAAAAAAAAAAAAAAAAAAAAAAAAAAAAAAAACCTTCCACCTCAGACTGACATATCCTCCAAAGCAATCTTTAAAAATTTTGCAGAGGGCCAGGAATATAGATCAGTGGCACAGCACCTGCCTGCCAGGCGTGAGGTCATGAGTTCGATCCCTGGTACAAAAAAAAATTTTTTTAAATACATATAAAAAATAAAAATTGTGGAGAAATAAGGTCTTTCTTTGACAAATAACACCTTAACAAATTTACGATTACCATACTAGCACACCAAAATATTCTCGAGGACATCCGAGAAACAGGCAATAAAACTAACAATTTCAAAAGATCTAATAAAATGAATATACCTGGCAGAGTGGGCAGTTAAGTAGAAGGGGGAAAAGGAAAATCAGCAATGGGAAAATAACACAATGATAGGAATAAGCCAGTATCTTTCAGTAATAATTCTCAATTCCCCAACCAAAAGACACAGATGAATCACAAAAGGCGCAATGAATCAAGAAATAAAATCCAGTAGAACACTGTAAAGAAAAAAACAAATTTAAACCAAAAAGGAATTCATAGACTAAAAATCAAAAGATGGAAAACAATATTCTGTTCAGTAGGAACCCAAAAACCTGCAGGAGTAGCAATCCTACAAACTAAACTTCAGAATTTATCAAAAGAGGAAAATTACTACATATTGGTTAAGTAAACAGGAAGAGATAACAATTACCCACATATACCCACCAAACATTGGCAGAACCAATTTCATGAAACGATATTACTGAATATAAAAGTCAGATAAACATAAATGGAATTTAGTAGGGGATGGCACTACCCCACTGTCACAAAGAGGCAAATCATGCACACAAATATGTGAACAATATCAGAGTTGAAACAAATCTTCAAACAAATGGACTTCATAATTATTTACAGAATGTTCCACCCAACAACAGAATACACATTCTTATCAACAACATGTGGAACTTTCTTCAAAAAAGGCCAAACATGAGTCAACGAAACATGCTGAAATAATTGAAAAAAAATTAAGATGACCCTAATCACATTAGCAGAACAATGAAACTAGAAATCAATGAGAAAACCACAGAAATTACACAAACAGATAGAAATTAAAGAATACACACTTTAGCAATCAGTGAGTCACAGAAATCAAGACAGTGGGTTCCTTCAAAATTGATTAAGAAATAAAGTATTTCCATGACAAACAGCACAAAAAACTCATAACGAGCATTACAAAACAAAAATCCTCAAGTGTATTCTAGAAAGACAAAATGAAGTCAATAATGTCAATAAGTAGAATAAAATAAATACAGCTAGCAGGGTAAAACAGAAGGGAAAAAATAAGGAAATCAATATCAGGAAAATAATGCAACGACAATATTAAGTTAATATCTTTCAGTAATAATTCTTAGTGTGCATGGTCTCAATTCCCCAATCAAAAGACACAGATTGAATTAAAGACACAAAATGAATTAAGAAACAAAACCCAACAATATGCTGTATGTAAGGAACACATTTAATATGTTCATGACAGAGTCATAGTCTCTACAACTTACTACTGAGTGGCTCTGATTTAATTAATGTGTCTCAGTGCCAGATGCCTCTTGTCCAATTTTCTTAGTAAAAAGACTGATAAAATTGATGAGATCTGGGCCGGGGATTTGGCTCAGTGGCACAAGTGCCTGCCTGGCAAGTGCGAGATCATGAGTTCTATCTCTGGTACAAAAAAAAAAAACCAGAAAAGAAAAGAAAAATGAAGAAAAGTAATGAGATCTATGTGTACCACTAGTGGTTCAAGTCACCTGATGAGGCATGGACCACCAATGGTTTAAGCTAGGAGAAACATGATAGTTCAAAAAAAGTCACAGACTAAAATTCAAAGAATGGAAAACAATATCCCATACAACAGGAACCTAAAAAAAGGTAAGAGTAGCTTCCCTAAGTTTAGACAAAGTGGATTTCAAGCTAAAACTAATCAGAAAAGAAAGTCACTAGATGATGGTAAAGGGAACAAATCAACAAGAAGCAATGACATTATTAATATATACCTACCAAACACTGGTGTGCCCAACTTCAGAAAACAAACATTAATGGAAATAGAATATCAGATGAACATCAACACAGTCAAAATTAGTGAATCTCAATATCCCACTGTCACAAATAGACACATCAAGTAGGGAAAAAAAAAAGAAAAGAAAAGAAAAAGAAAGGAAAAACATCAAAGAAATATCAGAGTTGAACCAAACCTTTGAGGAAATGGATTTAACAAATATCCACAGAGTGTACAACTCAAAAACAGAATATACATTCTTTTCAGCAACACATGGAACCTTCTCCAAAATAGCCCACATGCTGGTCCATAAAGAATGCATAAATAAATGAAAAATAATTGAATTTATCCCATGTAAAATATCAGATCATAGTGCAAAGAAACTAAAAGTTTATACCCAAAGAAATCACAGAAATCATGCAAACACATGAAAATTAAACAATACACTTCCAAAATACCAAGGGATCAGAAGAAATCAAGGAAGAAATTAGACCTGTTACTGAAGTTAAACCATAACACCAGTACAACATACCGCAGCATATGGGACACAATTAAAGCAGTACTAAATGTCAAATTTATAGTTGTAAATGCCTACATCAAAAGAACAGAGCAAAATCAAATAAATGACTTTAAATTTTGTACCTCAAGGTCTTAGAAAAACAAGAACATTCTGTATCCAAAGCTAAATGGAGGGAAATTTAAAAGATCAGAGTAGAAATTAAGCTGAAACTAAAAAAGTACAAAGAATCAATAAATCAAAGAGTCAACTTTTTGAAAGACTGAACAAAATTGACAAACCCCTATCCAGTCTTATCAAAAAAGGAAAGAAAAGTCCCAAATCAATGCTATTAGAAGAAAAAAAAAAAAAGCAAAATCACAACAGATGCTGCTGAAATCCAGAAGACCACTATTTGAGAACCTGCACTCTAATAAAGTGGAGAATTCAGAAGAAATAGATAGATGCCTAGGTACATACAAACTGCCAACATTAAACCAAGAAGAAATAAAAATCCTTAATATACCAAAATCAGGTAATGAAATTGAAGAAGTAATAACAGCAACAACAAAACACCAACTAGGAAAAGCCCAGTTCCTAAAGATTCATTGCTGAGTTCTGCAAACACTGCATGGAAGCTCTAACACAAACATTCCTCAAACTCTTCAGTGAAATTGAAAGGGGAGAAGTATCCCAAAAGTCATTCTTGCAAGCTGGCATTATTCTGGTTCCAAAATCAAGAAAGCACAAACCAAAAAGGAGAACTACAGGCCAATCTCTTTAATGAAAATAGATGAAAAAATCATCAATAAGATGTTGGCAAATAGAATGCAACAAATCATCAAAAAGATCATACATCATGACCAAGTAGGATTCATTACAAGGATGCAGGGATAGTTCAACACATAGAAATCAATAGATGAAATACATCACACAAACAGAAGCAAAGATCTAAATCACGTGGTCATCACAATACTCAGAAAAAACCTTCCACAAAATTCAGTAACAATTCCTGATTTTAAAAATAACTGACAAAAATGGTTTAGAAGGAGTTATCTCAATCTGATAAAAATCATTTATGACAAACCAGTGATCAACACCACATTAAATATAGAGAAGTTGAAAGTTTTTTCTCAAAATTCAGGAACAGGACAAGTATGCCCACTACCACCACTCCTGTTAAATACAGTTAATGAAACATTAACCAGAGCAGTTAGTCAGGTAAGCAAATGAAGTAAAAAGGAAAATAAAAAGTTAAATTATCATTATTTGTGGACGATTTAATCTTCTATAGAGAAGACCCAAAAATTCCATCAGAAGACTCTTGAACTTAATAATCGACTTCAATAGCATACCAGAACACAAAGTGAACACATAAAAATCAATATCATTCTTGTACAATGATAATAAATTCAACAAGAAAGAAATTAGTGAAATAATTTCTTTCACTGTGGTATTAAGAAAAATTAATGCTTAGGAATTAATTTAACCAAGGATGTGAAAGACTGCTATAAATAAAACTAAGTACTCTGAAACAGGGGATCGAAGAGAATATCAGAAAATGGAAAGATACCCCTGTTCCTGGGTAGCGGAATGAATATAGTAAAAATGTCCATTCTTCCAAAACTGATATAGATTTAACACAATCCCAAACAAAACACCAAAAGCATCTCTCACAGAAAGAGCTAAAAAAAATCCTAAAATTCATATGGAACCAAAAGAGATTCAGAATGGCCAAAGCAAATCTGGGCAAGAGCCGATCAATGGAGAAGAATAGAGGATGCAAAAACCACTCCATGCACGCTCAACAACCTGATATTTGACAAGAAGGCTAGAAACTTTAGTTGGAGGAAAGATAGCATCTTCAACAAATGCTGCTGGTAAAGTTGGCTATTTACATGCAGAAGATTAAACATAAACCCATATAATAATTTTTATCTTACTTCCCCATGTAATAAATTTAAATTGAAATACATCAAAGATGTAAATATTAAAACAAACTCAAACTGATTAAGACAAAATAGGTAAAACTCGAAGTCATAGCGATAGGCTAGAAATTTCTGAATAGAACCCCATTGTATAAAAAATAATAAAAGAATCAACAAATGATATATCAAATTTAAAAGATTTGTACAGCAAAGGAAGCAACCAAAAGAGTATAGAGACAACCTAAAGTGGGACTGATACCTAAATTATATAAAGAACCGCCCCCCAAAATAACTAGACCTCCCAAATTGAAAGACTCAATAAAAACTGGGCAACTGAAATGAATAGATACTTAAATGAAGAAGTACAAATGGCCATAAATACATGAAGAATGTTCAATATTGTTGGTCATTCAAAATAAACAAATTAAAACAACACTGAGAGTAAGTCTTCAGAAAGAATGGGTACGATTAAAAAAATACCATATAATAACAAATACCGGCAAGGCTTCAGGGATAAAGGAATACTCTACCTTGTTGGTAGGAATGTGAATTAGAAAAACCACTATGAAAATCAGTATGGAGACTGCTCAAAAAATAAAACGAGAAATTTGATTCAACCAAGCTGTTCCACTTCTGGATATCTCTGAAAGTGTTAAAGACATCACATTACAGAGATAGATGTGGAGCCATGTTTATAGAAGCACAATTCACAATAGCTAAATCTTGGAAGTGGCCTGTATGTCCAAGAGCAGATGAACAGATTTACTCTTTGGATAAATAAAATACAGTATTTATACAAGTACCTCTCTGCCATAAATGAGGATACACTTGACTTACTTGAAGATACACCTTGAAATTATTTTAAGTGAAATCAATCAGATGCACAAGTTCAAATGTTGTAGTTTCTCTTACATGAGAAACCCAAAATATAAATAAAGAGAAAAATAAGGGGTAAGACAATAGGAAATAGCTATAGATCTTTGTCATATGGGAAGGAAACCAAGAGATTGGATTGAGAGAATGTGATAAAACAAAAAAGCAAATTAGGATGTATTGTATACCTGTACCAACTCCCCATGATGAAAGTATTCATAATGTACTACAAACATGTAGTAATGCATACTTTTAATTTTTAAAAATGGAAAAATATAAAACATCACACCAAGCTGAAAACAAAGTAGAAAAACATGTAAGAAAATTCTTTGTGGCTTTCAGTTTAGCAGAATTTATTCATTTATTTATTTGTTCATTTGTTTGTTTATAATTTTTATTCATTTATTTATTTACTTACTTATTTATTTATTTTGGTACTGGAGATTGAACTCACAACCTCATGTTTGCCAGGCAGGTGCTGAGCCGCTGAGCTATATCCCTGACTCAGGGAGGGATCTTAGATACAGAACTGAAAGCATGATCTGTAATGGGCATGAAAATTAAAAAGTTCTATTCTTTTAAAGCATGATATTAGAAGGAATTAAAAGATGGGACTAGGTTGAAGAAATATAGTGTATGTCAGACAAAAGGCATTCATTTATGATATACAGAAAACCCTCAAAACTCAATTAAAAACAAAAATAACAGGTTTTTAAAATGGACAAAATATTTGAATTCACATTTTGCCAAAGAAGATTTTTTGAGTGGTAGCTATGAAGACGAATTTTTACCAATGATGATTTGTGAATGATATAATTGAAGATGGCCAACACAAGTAGTCAGTAGGACAATACAAATTTACAAATTAAAATGACAATTAGCTACCACTACATATACACATACTAAAATGGTTATAATAAAGAGAATATTATTTCAAGTGTTGGCAACCATCTATAATCCTCCTACATTGCTGATAAGGATATAAAATGACATTACAGTGTGTGGCTTTTTTTAATGTTGAATATGTATTTTTTATATGACCTAATGATTCTATGCTTAGAAATCTACTCACAAAAAATGTAATTGCATCTTCACTCTAAGATAAGTTCATGAATGTTCATAACAACATTATTTATAATAACTTCAAAGTGAACCCAAACAAAATATCCATATACTGGAGAATCGATAAACAAAATGGGATATAACCTTTCAACGGACTGCTATACAGCACGAAAATGAGTGAGCTACTGATACATGTTAAAACAGGATGAACCGCAAAAACATATTGTTAAGTGCAAGATATAAGGTACAGAAAATGATTACAGATTATATAATTCTACTTAAGTGAAACATTCAGAAAAATCAATTTTATATTAGCAAGAAGCAGATCAATGGAGACCTAGGAGTTGAAATAGGAATTATTAAGGAAACTTTTGATGATGATGGAAATGTTCTAAACCTGGACTGTGGTTGTAGTTGCACAACTCTAAATTTGTTAAACATCATAAACAATGTATGAATGTTATGGTACATAGTTTATACCTGATTAAAGCTATTAAGGCAATAAAAAAATCTTTCCCATGTTCTTATCTTTGAATGTCAGATCATGGTTTTAATGCATGTTTGAAGGACTTTTGTTTGGTGGAATTAAAAGGCCCTGATGCATAAATGACAAAATGAAATGCCACTTTGGATGATGTAACTAGTATCATGATATAACAAGCTATGACCACAGTGATAAATAGTTTTAGTGCTATAAATTCACAATCTTGCTTCCTGCCTTGTCCTCCTCAGATCTCTATGCTTGCATTTTTAACCTTCCCACTTGTAATTATCCTCCCTCAAAACTGGAATAAGGTTAAGTACTTATATGAGGGCCTTCAGACACAAGGCATATCAAATGCCTTGATAACCAGGAATTGTCCTTTCTTAACCAATGAGAATATCCTCATGACTAAATTTGGTTGTCAAGGATCAAGCATACACGTACCTTCATCATGTCTCTCTTTTTTGAGGTATGCTATGTTTATTTAAAAGTAAAACTGTCTTCTGTGTGTAACTCACAATCACTACACAAAGTCCATTTCTCCACCAACACATTTCAGAAACCCTAGTAAGCATCTTTTGCCAATTCCACCAGTATCTTTTCTTGGAACTTTTAAGACTGCTAAATATGCCTATTTGAGGAGGACAATAGACATTTCTCAGAGAGTGAAATATAAAACTAAATTTTCATCTGCTTATTTATTAGCAACCAATCAAACTATTGCTGACACAAAGAGAAAAATCTCTGAATTCAATGAAATGAATAATTTCAGGTTCTAGTTTGGGCAGGAAAAAGAAAGCGGAACAGAGAGAAATGACAGACAATATAGAGCATACACTCCTCCAAGATGTTCAAGTTCTAATCTCTGGGAACTATAAATAAGGTGGTTGACATGACAAAGGGTACTTTCCAGGTGTGATTAAATTGAATGTTTTGGAATGGGAGATTATTCTGGGATACTTCTGAGAAATCAACATGATTGTAAGAATCCTTACAAGTAAAACAGAGAGGCATGAAAGTTAGTGTCAGAGTAATGTAGCATGAGAAAGACTCAACCAGTCATTGATGTCTTTTAAGATAGAAGGAAACTACAAACCAAGGAACAGAAGCAGACTCTAGAAGGCAGAAAAGGCAGGAAAGTGAGTTATCTCCTGGAGTTTCTAAAAGGAATGCAGATCTTCTAATACCATCACATTAACTCGGTAAAACCCATTTTGAACTTCTTCCTCCAGAATTACAAGATAATAATTTGTGTTACTTTTAAGCCACTAGGATTATAGTAATTTATCATATCAACAACAAGAAATTAATAAGCAATGGAAAAATGAAATTGCCAGACCCAGAGAGCTAAACCTTAAGGCAGCAAAAAGGGTTAAAACTGGCAAGGTACCAGAAAATACACTGTGGTCAACATAATCAGATTTGCACAACAACTGCTAACCTGTATGGAGGTAAGTTGGATTCATTAAAAACACATTTATTCTTCATCTCAAAGGCTCATAGTCATACAACGTCTTCATGTCTTTTGTAACACCCAGTAGAAGTTTCCTTTTCTCTCATGCTTTTTTTTTCTCTCTTCTTTCATGGTTTTTAGGATTCACCAGAACTTTTGCATCTCATAAGTAAGCTACATCAGTTTCATTCAGAACAACTGCCATCTGTCTCATCTTACTCTGTTATTTCCTGGTGCTCACAGTAGCAATGAATCATACTACAAAAACAATGTTTTCAAAACTTCATTAATTATAAAACTACATGTAATTATTATTAAAATAGTAAAATTATTAGAAGTTGCAGAACACATAATTTACAAAGGACTAGCATCTATTATTTGCATTCTGTAAACACCTATTGCTAAGTCTTTACCCTAAGTTCACTTATTTCTAAATGAGCTTTCTAAAATTACAGTTGGCCTTACCACACTCTGGCCCAGCTGCTCCCGAAAGAAATAATTCATGTTTCTCTTTTGCAGGCTGTCAAGGTAATGCTGAAAGCGAGTGTATGTGTATGGGTAGCAGTAAGCAAACTGGTAAATATCTTCTTCTTGATCAAAGCAGAATGCAAAGGACATCACATAATTCTTCCTATGGTCTGGGCATCGATAGTAGTAAACATTTTTAGGTGGCAGTCGTTGCCTGAAAGATACAAACAAAGAAATTTGGGCATATCAGATAGTAGTTTAAGTTTCAAAAGGTAACAAACAGGAATGAATGCCTAGAAAGAAAATTATAACACCAAGGACTCTAGGTGATGGAGGTGGGAGAATGATGATGCACTTTGTTCAAAATTTGGCTCTATCCTTTTTCAACTCTTTAGAAGATCCAAAGTTAAACAAGGATGAACCAGTTTTATACATTTGTTTACCCTAATTTTGAGCACTTGTTATAAACCGAGGCATTACGATTGGATTTTGACGTGCAATGGTAAATACTAAAGGCATGGTCTCAGATTCCACAGATTACATATCCTAATAGGAAAACTGTCAGTGAAATACTAAAAATGAAAAGGCAATATACTTATGTGCTCTAAAACTTCCCTGAAAGGAAATAAGGAATGTGATAGCAGACATAACTGTGTAAGAGTACTTCTCATAGCACAGCCAGGTTTCCATTTTCTTCTTTTTTTCTTCATTTTTGTACAAAACAAAGTCAGATCTTATAAAATAAACTAACATGCATTGTGAATATTCAAAGGAGAAAAAAAGACATTCAACATTTGTCTAAATTATTACTATTATTTTTCTACAGAATATCCCATGAGACTAATTTTCCACTGACACATGAGGAAATACTGCTTTAAAATGTGCCATGAAGGTAATTTTGTTAAGCCAGCATGCTCATTTGCCAGTAAGGAACACCGTGATGCATACAAAAAAAAAAAAGGAAAAATGTTGCAATCATATTTCTCATAACTTATTTGTACCTACCCACTTCACAGAGCTACTATATCTTCTCATCCTTTCTGACATCCAAACCTGTTACACTGTTCCCCTGAAAAGACTGCCTCTCATTTCTATATATTTAAATCCTATTGCTCCTTAAAAATTTCTCAACTCAATATGTTCCTTTTCTATGATCCTGCATTGACGACTCTAGGCCTATTAAACTAACACATTTATGCAAATTCTTGCTTTCTTATTGTCTATTTCATAAGTGTTTGTCCTTGAATTAGTTTGAAAGATCTTTAAGGGTCCGAATGCTTCTGAGGAGTGCTGGCACTGTAGGTGAAGATAAAAGATTCGCTTCTAGTGACCTACCATTTAGTTGAGAAGGTAAAGGGCACAAGGGACATGGAAGAAAAAAAAAAAAACATAAGATGAGGTGAAGAAGAGTAGGAATGATACTGACTTGAGGTAGAATGGCCTGGAAAAAAAAATGGCTAACTAATAGATCCAAAAATACTATAACATATTAGTGTTTTTTTTTCAGACTCTTGCTTCTATATTGGTGTCTTTCTGAGGTTATTTAAATAGTCAGGGTGGTAGACGGAACTTCTGTGGAACAGCAAAAATTGATAAGGTGGAAATACAATGGCCTGGTAGGCAAATGGGGAATGACGGGGCACTTCTGCAAGTGCAGTGTAGAGAACAGGGGGTTTCTGAGAGGGAAATGAGAGAAGTAACTTTCTCCAAGAGAGAGACAGACCTTACTTGGTTGTTTTATACAGCAAACATTTAAGTATCATATATGAAGCATAGTTTGGTTAAGGCCAAAGGAAAACAAACTGGCAGAGTAAAAGAGTGAGATTATTAATCATAGAGGTCAATTCCTGAAGAAAAAATAAAAAGTAGAAAGGGTTGGAGAGGAAAGGGAGTAGTGGAAAGCTAGGATTAAAGAAGGAACAAAGACCAATGCAGGAATAAGGGTGTAGAGAGAATACATGTGCTCTGCATTTGCCATGTGATTGAAGATCCAAACATGTGGGGCTGGCGGAATAAGTTACTCCCCGGGGTTCGAATGTGTATTTAGGAAGAATGCCAATGAAAGTGGCCTGGAGGCATCCAGTCAGTGGTCACTTCAGTCTTTGACCCTTAGGTCTGAGTCCCAGTCTCCTGGTGCTGAAGGTGAGCATAAGATTCTTCAAGTTACAACATTGCTTTGAATTCTTCATTTACCATTATATCTGTTAAAAGTCCAGGCTCAAATCATCTTAGTTTTTTCTTCCTCAAGCCAAGTTCAACAATATAACTCTAAGGGTTTCGATTTTATGCTATCAGGAGGATTCAGCTATGGCCTGAAGCTACCCCAGCTCCTCTCATGTGTGGTAGAACTGGTTAGCAGACGTAGTAGAGTTAATGAGCCCTGGGGGTAATCACTCAGGGAAGCTGAGATGCTGCTTAGGGCCTAGACTTTTTCAGATTTCACCAAGGATGTAAACAGAAGTCTATTTGACAAGGGCTCAGTAGGCCACATTCATCAGGACTTTAAAGTAAAGCAAAGACTAACGCCAAACTAGGGAAAAGAATCTGGGGTTAGGGAGGAGAATTTCTCTCTCTTTTGAATTGCACTTAAATTTTTGTCTTATTTTTTTTTCTTATTATGTTTTCTTTATGTCTCAGGAATTGCATTAAGTGTTTTACATACATTATTGCAATAGCCTTGTAAGCCAGAAACGATTAACATCCCCTCTACAAAGAGTTTAAAAAAAAATCAAAGCTCAGAGAGGTAAAAAAAAAAAAATTCTCTGAGGTCACAAGGTTAGTGAGAAGCAGAATCTGTATTAGATCTAGGCCAATGTGGCTCCAAAATCTGTGCTTATAATCCTTATACCTTGCCACTTTCCATTTCCTTATGGCACTCAACATAGTCTTATCTTCCATTTCAGAAAAATATGCTTACACAGTACCTTCACTAGTATCCTTTAGTGAAACAAAAACAAAACCTTGCAACAGTTTTCTACCATCACATTTAAGTTTGATCCACAAGGCTTCCTGTGATCTGATTTGGCCATCAGCGCTCATCTCTCACTCCTCAAGGCTGTGCTTTATTATGTTCAGCTACTCACATCTCCCTAACACAACTGTGTGCTGTAAATGCACATCTTTGCACTTGATCTTTCCTCTGCCTGGTCTGCCTTCTCTGCCATTCTGCCTACTTGGTGAGCTGCTACTCAAAGATGTGGCATGTGGTCAGTTGTTAACAAAGATTTATTTAAAACATGAACTAGTTAATCAATGAACAACGGATACATAAATAACTGCCTATCCTTTAGCATATCCTTTAACATACTACCTCCTCTCTAAACCCTTCCCTTACTATTCATCAGTTCTATGTTGACAAATGAAAAAACATGAATTTCATCATCTAGTTTGTATTTTAACAAAGAGTAAGAAAAGAAAATGGATATTTGGATATTTTTTCAAAAAGCATGTAGGTTTCTTGAAGAGGGGAACTGTGTCACCTCTTGCTTCTGCTCTGGTGATGATATAGAGAGCTCTCCAATAATACTTATTTTTTAAAAAAGCAAGGAAGAAGTGAAAACTCATCCCAGGAGATCAATTGTGCATATCACAGGAAGGTAGATTTTAGCTTAGTATAAAATATTCAACATTTTTAAAAGTGTTCAACATTTAGCTAAAGAGAAAGTAGAGAGGCTTGCCTTACCAGGCAGTACAGCATGGGAAGGTTTAAGGAATTCGATAAAGAATCTTCCTATACTTCACTTTAGATTAGACAAAGCAACCTTCTGATTCTACTTACCACAGATGGTGTAAGACAATCTAAAGAAACAATATAACGAAACAATGATAACTATGATAGTACTGTCTTCTATTTGTGCAAACAGCACTGACCATGTGCCAGGACACTCTAAGTACTTTATAATGCCTCAAAGCCTTTACTCATCACAGCAGCCTCTGAAATTATTCCTGTTACCCAATAATATGATAAAATGAAGGCAGTGCTAAGAATCCTTTTTAAGAGAAACAAGATGTCCATGACATCCCAAATTCCACAGAAAGGAAAGGTTCTAACCTCTGATCCTGCCAGTGACCCAGGAAGATTCCAGGCTCTGACATGTGTGCTCTGAGGATAAAGAAAATGAAAGCTGACCTACTTAGAACAAGCCATTTACATCCTAATAATGGAAGAGGACTTCCACTTCTGTGAGGTAGGACTATATTTCTCATCCTCAGATTTAGTTATGTGTGCAGAGTTGTATGTGTGTGTCTGTGTGTGTGTGTGTGTGTGCGCGCACAAAGACACATACCAACCACATGTGTGTGTAGATGTATTCATCAGATTCTCAAAAAACCTTTCTGTACCTGTTTTAGCTCCTATCTCACTGCATCAATTTAAATATGTGGCTTTCTCCACAATTGGATTGAGCTCTCCTTGAGGGCAGGGACCATATAGTGTTCACCTTTGGTACTCCAGCACCTTGCATAGATGAGATAGTCAAAACTGTTGATAAACTGGATAAGTGAAAATATTAGTAAGTAAATTATTTCAGCCACACCAATATATGTACATTGTGATGTCTCCGTGTAAAATTTTGAATCATACCATAAATATATGATGTTCTCACAAATGTCATTGCCTTTTAAAATGTATTCCTCTGGGTGTGGTGGTACATGCCTGTAATCCTAGCACTCGGGAGTCTGAGGCAGGAGGATTGCTGTAAGTTCAAGGCCAACCTGGGCTAAATAGTGAGTTCAAGGCCAGTGTATGCTACATAGCAAGACTTGGTCTCAAAAAAAAAAAAAAAGCATTCCTCTTCCTATAATTGCCTATCCCAAACCTTTCTTCATGGTGCATACCTATGTAGAGAAATAAGGTCCAAGTCAAATGATATTTCTCTTTGAAATCGTTATCAGCAATTCTGGGATGAACTAATTTTTATAAATACCAATTGCAGATCATTCTGTGTTTCTGATTTGTCCCAAAAATCTATGATGCTTAGTGGAGTGCTTGATCTTGAAGAAGAGTTCAATGTACTCTTACTAAATGATTGAGTGAATTTGTGATTTAATAAGTGAATAAATGATTGCCTTTCCATTTACTGTCCTCTCTGTCTTGTTTCCAAATATATCAGCTAAATTCTTAAAGTATCATTTTGGAGATTACTGGAACACAAGGAAGAAGAGAAGCCCAAGACCTACCAGAATATATAGGGGTCTCTAAAAACAAAGCAAAACAAAACAAAGCCACATTCTCTATATTTCCTTAGGATCCCTTTAATACAGAACCTAATTTCCTCTAACAATGAAGCAGAAAACATTGAGATGAATAGATAAGTTCTAACTCTATGGACTTGAAAGCAAACACAAATTTTCTTTTCAAATTAGCACATAAAAAAGAAACCAGCAAATACTCATTCTTTTCAAGTTGTAAGTCCTAAAGGAAGTATGTACAACAAGGAATCACAAAGCCAATTAGATACTCTTAAAAGAAATAATATATATTAGGCATCTCCTGCAATGCTAGGTGTCCCACTTGTTTGATATGCACTACTAACTGACTTGTAAGTACATATTCTTCCCTCCACACCAAAGAGGTGCTGCTGAAATCCATGCAAGTAATCACAAATTCAGAAGATGACCCAGTCTCCTGTTTCCTCTATTTCATTTAGCTAAGGATGGAAAGCAAACTAGCATCCGCTTTCCCAGGTATATTTGGAAATGAGATAAGATCTTATTTGTACCCCCTTCATGAGGACAATTGGATCCCCTGCCAGCATATGGTCTTCAGACTAGATAAGGCTGGAACAATTGAGACCATCACCCGGCCGGAGCCAGTTGGCACATTTCTTTCCTTCATAGTGTCTGGCACAGGTAGGCACCTAGCATGGATATCCATATTATAAATCTACCCTCCCTAGTTCAAATCCTATCTTCTTCCAAATAATTATAATAGTGCCTCTGTCACCAGCACGTCTATTCTTATTTCTCTCCACACTTTCTCACAGCTAATCTCTTGGCAAGTCACATGAAAGAAGAGAAAGAGAGAGTGAGGGAATACTCAGACACAGACGACACATTTTTATACATGGGTGTCTTACCAGACTATCATCTTATAAGGGGCCAATGGGTATTAATGGTTGGAGGGGAGAGACAGTTCTACATACTGCCAGCCAATTTTTTGATAATGAAACAATACTGCTTGCTTCTTGAATTAACCTTTCTTGTCCTATATACTGTATTATTTATTTTTCAGTTTATTTAATATGTAAGTTTTTTGTTTTGCTTTTTTTTTTTTTTTTGCTGGCTCTTTCTGGAGAAGGACACCCACACACTGTAGCCACAGCTGCTTCTATTAATTCCACACCATTAAAAACATTAAAATTATAGCCAATTACTTTGGCGGGTTTAGAGCCAGGGAAGAACTGAGACTGATTATTCCTTGGTCATGGACAGTGACAATTCTCCTACCTACCAGTAACTGCTGGCAGAATACCTGTGTAGCCAGAAACTCCAAGCACAGGCACCCCATGAAAGGAAAGGCTATCAAATATATATTCTATCTCATCTACTCCAGATTTCCAAGAGGCAGTCTCGTCTGTTTTTTTAGTTGTGCGTGCTGCAGCTGAAGAGCTAACTAATACCCTATGTAAGGAGGATTTCTAAATCATCTACTTTATCTTCCCCTATATAGTGTCTTAAGAGGCAGCAAAAGAACACTGAACAAGGAGCTAGGAGTTGATTTCTAATCCAAGCTCTTGCTGTCTCATATGTTCTTTGCGTCATTGTGTAAAATATTGTTACTACATAATGTCCTGCATTCAACTTAGGGTTGTGAAAGCTTTTAGATGAAAAGGTTTTATTTACTGGGTGTAGGGATGCTACCTGAAGCAGCAGCAGAATGTTGGGTGCTTTGGGATGGAGTAGCAGACCACTGCTTCAGCAGCTGAAGTTTGCACTGAAGTTTTATGACCAAGTTATTATGTTGTTTTGCCATGAGTGGAACAATGAGTTCAGGTTGTGATGTCATTAGATTGGAATCTACTTATAATCACATTGCATAGAGCCTAACATAAAAGACACTCAATAAATATTTTAAATGAATAAATAAATAAATTAGGGAGAGTAAAATTTGAATGGACAGATCTGTGTTTAATACCAGCTAAGGATACCTTTTAGAAATGTAGTCATTATACTGGAGAAAGAATGTGAACTTGGGCTCTACTCCATTTATGTTATTATTTAGTCATATACCCTTAGGCCAGGGTTTTCCCTTCTCTAAAATAAAAAGAGTGTCTACTTTATAGATATGTTTTGAAGATTAGAAATTGATACTTGACACATACTAGGTACTCAATGGTAAATGTGAGCAAAATAAAAGGAAAATGAATTGATTTGTCTACTTATCTATATTTCCAGGTTTTTGCTAGTATAGTTATAAAGGCCCCATCTAGTCCAGCTTTCTTTTTTCCCACTTCTCTTTTCTCCATTCCCTTCTCCATATAGCCCTTTCAAAACTTAATTGAATTTTCACTTTCTGGATTAAAACTTTTCACAATTTCCAATCATGCTGAAATGAAATCTAAATCTTTAGTATGATGTTTTCACTCCCTCAGATCCACAAAGTTCAGAGATCATTTCAAGACCTTCAAATACCTGTCCTTCTATCCATCCTGTTCTTTACAACACTTCCTTCACCTATTCTTTTTTATCTCAAATGTTCTCTGTCACCACTTAATCAGGCCCTCTTATTAGTCTCCTTTATAGCAACTCACTCTTCTCCCTCAAATCAAGTGTTATACGTGTACATTGAATGTGTATCTTCCTTCCTTATTTACAGTTACATTTCTAATGAGGTTGTGTTTTCTGTGTGTATAGGGATAGAATGTGTCTTTTGTTTGTCGGTGAATAATCTAGCATCTGACACAGTACCTAACACATGGTAGACTAGTAGTAGATATTTGTAAAATAAATGCACTGAATATATGTTGGTGAAGGGATAATGCCAGGGAGGTAAGAAAGCTGCCTGTGGTTTGCTTGGGACAAAGTGGTTGGCCAGTGGATTCCCAGAAGCATCATGTAGTGGTGACTCTTGGGGCACAGGGTACTTTTAAGAAGTCCATGAGTTAGATTTTTCCCAATTTTTATGCAGTGCCTCTCAGAGAAGTGAAAAGGTACTAACCATCTAAAAATTTCCTTCCTCTCAATCTACAGTAATAGGAACCTATATACTATGTGTATGGGTTAGTATATATCATATAATGCTAAGCTGTTTATGGATTTTTTAAAGATAAAAGATAAAACTAACAATAAAACAGTTTCAAAACAGGTTAGTAGGACAGTTACATTAATTAATACATTGAGTACTGTTGTCTTTGTAGTAGTGATTCGGAGTACAAGATAGAGGCATGATATCTTGTCCAAACAATACCACAAACTTCTTTTTCAATGAACTAGGAGAAACCAGCTGTATAACTATTTTAACTATTTTGTGTATATATTTTTTCTTTTTCCCTTCTTTTCTCCTTTCCCGCAATCACAGTTTGCCTTTCCTTTTGAACAGTTTATAGATTCTTTCTAATTCTTTTCTTTTTATACTTCATTAGATAAGAGCTTCAAGTAGAGTGATGCACGTCACTGAACCCCGTCATACAAGGAACCACTGAGATCTTTCTGTCTGTACAGTAGTGGAGGTAGTGGCCAAAGGTTCCTCACAATGTCTCCAGCACAAAATGGCTTCAGGTTGCCCACTTCCTCTCACTGAGTAGGGTACTATAGGCTTGATGTGACCAAAGTTAAGAAGGAATTTAGTAGCAGACAAAGTCATGTAGGAAAATAGCACCATCTGGAACCACCATCTGATTTATTATCTCTCTGAACCCCATCCCCTTCTCCTACCCTCAAGACTCGTACAGGAAGTACTTGTCCACCAAGCAAACTGAATGCCATCCCGAGTGGAAAGACTGAGGAGTAGATCATGAAAGTGGATTCTAGTGACCTGGGAATTCCAGTGATCAAGAAAACCAAAAAATGTTCTAAATTTCAGGTTGGCCAAACCAGGAAGATTAAACAAAAGCTATGTTAAAAATGAGCTTGTCCAAAATCCAGGTTCCCAAGCTTAAAGAAAAGGGAATGAGAGACAGTAAGGTTGGAGCCAAAACTGAGTCAGTGACAAAGGGAGAAGGCTATCAAGAAAAAAATTTAGAGCAGCAGAGGGTATGTGTAACAAGTTATGTTCAGCTCTCAACAATGGAAGATACAATTACAGTCCCAAGTGGATGAAGATGGGATTGGAGTAAAAGAGGCAGAGGATTCCTTAGCAAAAGTCAGGCACATACCAGGTTTCAAGCCAGATAATGTAGAATTTATTCTCTTATCCTCATAAAGAGTATCAAGAGTGAGTAAACTGTATTAGGAAAGCAAGACTGGCCTAGATGCACAGTGAGAAGCATGGGATCTTGAGTTGATAGCCTTTACTTGTCAGTCTCCATGTAGCAGATGACAAATTTGAGGTTGGGCCATTGTTGTATGTGAAAAGTGATAACCATTTGATGACCTGTGGACACATAGGAATGTTAGGCTGTGACTTGTGGGATTTGGGCTGGTGAGACAAAGCCCATGAATGAGGTACAAACAATAAGATATAGCACAACCTGGGGGATGTTTGATATAGAGAAAGGAAATAGCACCAGAAGAATTATTATAGTAGTGGTGCAGCTGCAAGACTTCAACAGCAAGCATTAGTGAGGGGTTAGAAACCAAAATTGACACAGGGGTCAGAGGCAGGGTGAAGTAAAGGTCCTTCAGTCTGCAGGAGAATATTTAGGTTTGGGGTTAGTTGTGATGCTGAGAAAAGTTCTGGGAGTAGAGGGAGTGTTCATCTTTCTGATGAAGACTCACTGTTTGCAGGTTGGGACTGAGAGTGAGTTTACAAGTGAGATGTGCTGTCTAGTCATACAAGTTACTAACACTTAAACTCTCCAGAGAATCTTTATATGGCAAGAGGTTCTTATTTTTCATCTCACTTGCTCTGGTAAGCCCTTTCCTCACCTAAATAATTATACCCACCCTTTGGTCCCATGATTGCTGTATAATTCTATGATAACATACACCATGCCTCATTATAGCTTAATACTTTTCTTCATTATTTTAGTAGAGAGGCTCAGTATCTCTGTTCGTCCACCATTACTCCCTAGTGGCTAGCACAAGTATGATACACAGTAAATAACAAATAAATAATTTCAATTGATCGATTGAGAGAGCGATTAAGAGAAAGGGTAGGAAAAATAAGATTGAAGAAAGTGGGAGGTGGGCACAAAAACATATAACACAACATATATGCCATTTTTTAAAGTAAAGACTTACCACACAAAGGTCAGTGGCTCCTAAGGGGACTCGAATAATACCCTACTACTACATTGCCTCAGAGAGTGACTGGTTTAAATGTGGATTCAAAGGAGTCATATCTGACATTTTTGCCTTCATCACATGAAAAACAGTCTTCAAATCAATTTCTCAGTGCTCATCAACTGCCTGTAAATGGTACAGCTTTCTTTCTATACCACTGATCTTCACACAGTTAAAAATTATGTGAAAAACTTTCATACTTCAGTAGACTTATTAATCTTTGAAGCTCTGAATTCATGCATTTCACAACCTCTCACTTTTCAGGGTTATTATGTTAATTAAAATAATAAAATGGACTCAGTAAAGAGCTTTTTGTAATTGCAAGAGTAAATGAACTTTACAGATCATCTACCACCTTCCCAAAATTTGGGAATCAGAAGTATAGAAGGTAAGGGACATTTTTTTTCAGTAAGAAACTTTCAATCTTTCTTGGGAAAACTCTCATCGTAATCCATGTGGGAGTATATTAACACTTTAAATGGATACATCTACCTACTTTTGTAGATATATGGAACTTTAGGAATCGTCTAGTCCAGTGTCTTTCAAACACTTTCCAGCTGCAAAATACTTTGTTCAAAAGAAAGCTAGGAGAGAAATACAATACATAAAAACAAACAAATAGGTAAATAGAATTTGTATGGTAATAAACAGGGCAAGCGGGGTTAGGCTTGATTTGATTCATACTTTCCATTTTGTAACTGAAACCTAGAGAGATAAATGACTGGGTCAAAGTCACACTGGGTGAAAAGCAGAGCTAACAACTGTTTATCCAATTATTTCTGCTTCATTAATTCGTAAAATAAATATTTACCAAGCAACATTCTTGATTCTAAAGATAATTAATGTATAAAACTGTATAAAACAGTGCTATGAAGAAAAAAGTACATAAAGGAATAGAGAGTAAAGGAGAACGTGATAGGTTTATTGTACAGGATTGTTAAGGAGGACTTATGTGATGCGATACTATTTGAGTAAAGTGGAGGAGTAGTGGGTTTCTGGGGGGAAACTGTTGTAGGCAGAGGGACCAGCAAGTATCACTGATGTTTCCCTGCTGTTTCTATCTCTTCAGGACAGAGCATTTGCTAGATACAAGACTTGAATTATTCCCTCTACATGCATGAAGGTTCAGGCCATTAGTGAGAATACAGATTTATGGCAAACAGATAAGTCTTTGAATCCAGGTTTTGATAGACATTTAATTATACAGCTTTGGGCAAGTGACTTACCTTCTTTTGCCTTCAATTTTCTGATTTGTAAATGAGGATGATACCATTTTTCTTCACATATTTATTCAGAGTACTTAATAGTAAATAGAGATTAAGGTTCTGACATATAGCAGTGGGTTACCATTGGAAACTATTATCATTATTCACTTCCTTTTGCATGAGTGAAGGATTATTGTTATAGTAAGCATTAGTAAATTTTGACTCCCCAACATATTCCCTCCTGACAATAGCAAATGATTTCCTATATCTAAATGGCTCCTTCCTTACCGGGTTAGTTTCTGAGGCAGCAAAAAAGTTTTCCCTGTCTCTTTAAAAAGATTTGGTGTTATTTTCCATTCTGACCAGACCACTTGTGTGGCTTCCTTTCCCTGGTGCTAAAACTCTTTGCTTCCTTGTCACCCTCCATCTCCCTTTGTTTCTGTGAGTTTCCTTCAATCACATTTCCTTGGGCTTCAGTTAAGTAAAAATTTGTGCTAATCTTAGGAACTAAAGAAACTGCATCTTTTATACTTGTATATCATCAAGTTAACTGAAGATGAAAATACCATGTTTAACGTTAAATAACTGGAATTATATTGTTGAACAATAATGCAATAAAAATTTGAATTCCATATATGGTTTTTGCATTCTCTGGAAAGCATTATCTTCAATGGAAAAACAAGCTTGTATGAAAAGTAAAGCAAGATTAAATTAACTGATCCTAAAAGATTATTTCTAGAACTGACATTGTAAGATTCCAAAGTCTCTAACTTTAGATTTTTAGAATTTCATTATGACCTCTTAGTTCCACAAGTTTTTTTTTTTTTGACGTTTTGACCAAAAAACAATAAGGAAAAAGTTTTCAGATCATAGCCTCAAATCATACCATGGGGGCAGCTGCTTGTTTTCCCTTTATGCAGGGATAGCTCAAACATTCAGGTGATTCTTGAGTTACATAAGAAATAAGAATGTGGTATCGGACATGTGGTATGTCCACTGAAAGATGTCATTTAAGATCACAGTGGCAGCTAGTCATAAGCTTCAACTTTAGGATAAAAATAACATTATCTGGTCTCCATGGACATAATAAATAATATGATGTTCACGGGAGGCATTGGCGGGGTAATCAGGGAAAGATCCCTTAAGGAAGTAGCTTCAAACTGAATCTTGACAGTAAGATAAAATTCAGTTTCACACAAATGGAAGGAAGACTTGTCAGACAGAGGTAGCATATGTGCAGAGGAGCAGAGACGAGAGGGTACACAATGTACTCCAAGAAATTAAGCCCTGGAGCTAAAGCATAGATTTTATGCAGCAAACTCCTGAAATCCAAAGAGGAGCCAATTCTCATCTACAGGGAATCGGGTGGAGTTTAAAGTTCAGACTAAGGCGATCAGGCAAATATATCATATATGCTTCACTTTCCAAGTCATTTCTCCTGCTTTGCATCTGCATCTTCTGCTTCACCTAACTGGCACCAAGAGAATATGATTTAGGTGATTTTATCAGGGTTCATCCAGGACACTTCCATGAACTATAAGCTAAAAGAGAAGAAAGGGTAAAATTTCTTTTCTAGGTAGGAATATTGAACAGTGGTTATCTTCGTAGCAAAAGCTCTTTCAACAAGCTCAGCCCTTTCTGGGACAGTAATAGAATGAGTCTTCAGCTAAATCTGGAAAGAGGAGGCTATGAGAGTAGAGGGGTTAGGGAGATCAGGCCTTCTCCCTAAAGTGGTCTTCTATCTTGAAGCAGAAGATGGAGAGCATTCTGCAAGTTAATAAGTTACTGAAATGAGAGAAAAAAAAGTGGAGGAAAAAAAATAAATCCCATTTGGTGGAGAGAAACACAAAGGTGATGCGGTCAAGAACGTAAATGGAAGGGTAGAGGCCTTAATGGATGATTACTAAAGAGCATGGCTTGCATTACTCGCAGAGGCAGCAGAGACTTTGAGAATAAATTTAGCAGTGATTTCTGCCTTCTTGGGCTGAGACCTTACAGAATGTGGTAGCTCTTAAAAATGAGTCCCTAGACTTCTAGCTTGCTGAAGATGAATTTCCAGCATTGTGAATCCTTATTTTGGGGAAGGTGGTGGAAGGAATGGAAACTTAGTTCTTTCTTTCTTAGTTTTTGTCAGAAAATACACATCTGTTTACCTGAAAGTCAGTCATAACACTTTGCAATGCCTTTCCATTGCTCTTGAAAAGAAAAATCCAAACTCATCAGTAATATGTGACCTGTACTTCATTTTACATTGCTCATTCTCTCTTGCTTTGCTCTAGCCTCACTGGTCTTTTCTCTATTTTTGAAATAACCAAGTTCATTCCATCTTAAAGCCTTTCCATTTGCTGTTTTCTTTTTTAAATGTTCTTGCCCAGTTCCTTCATCTCTTCTGATCCTATCACAAATGACATTACCCCAGAGAATTCTTTCCTGATCTCTTAACTTATATTAGTGAAGTCTGTAAGTGAAGTCTTTCTCTCTCCACTCAATTTTTTTCATAACATTTGCTGCATCAGAAATTTTGTTTCTCTCCAGTACAGTATAACCTTCTAGAGGGTGGGTATTACATTGCTGGCAAAGAGCATGAAGTGTACTGGCAAAGTACATGAAGTACTTTGGCAAAATTCCTGGCAAAGTACATGATGTGAATACATGAATTAAATGCTGATGGGAATCTCCAATTGTTATGCAAGGGACCCACAGAAGGCAGGAAGTAGATACACAGATATGGAAGACTAGCAGCAGTGATCATTATAGTAATAAATTCAACAAGTAATATGAGTATTTTCCTTGTGTTCCACTCATACCATTACCTCATTTTTAACATTTATGGTAATCTTGCAATACAAGAGGTATTAACCCTCTTATAAGGACTAATATCTCAGAGATAGAAAAGAATTCAATGTTATACCGCTTTTGAATAGAAGAATTTGAATAATAGAACTTGAATCAAATTTGTCTGACTATGAAAAATGAAATTTAAATAAGTAAACAGAGGAGAGATTGGATTACAGATTGTCTGACAGATCTTCTACAATCCTAGAAGGTATGGCTTTCAAGGTAAATTCTGGGTATGAGACAAGTCTAATCTAGTAGTGTATCCCACATTTGGCCCCTGGGTAGTCTGAGATTTTCTCTATTCCTAAACAGCACAAATATTCAAGTTGACCCAGAAAAAACTGAACTGATATATCCACTTTTACACTGAAAACTCTATTTGGTTTAGAGCAAACATTTGGATGGAAAGTGAATAATTTAGTTAATTTCCTGGATCTCTGAGCTCAAAATGATGTTACAGGAGTGCATGAATATATGTGTTTATAGTTTAGGTCAAAAGTTAGTTTGAGATGACTTACCAGAAAAGTATATAATAAAAGTATAAATAATTAAACAAAAGAGTAAAGGAAGACAATAAATCAAGATAGGAAACAGTAAGGTTAGTACTAACCAAAGCATAACATAAGACCCTGTGCATACCTGAGAGGTAGGTTTTAAATCTGAGATTTTCACTAAACAAATTTGGGAGAGAACTATGAGTTGTCACAATTCTTACAGTTTCACATAACAAAAATTAATAACCCATTCCCTGGTGTAAACATAATCCAGTTACTCAAAATTTTTCCTGATCATGAAACTTGACTTTTGTTCTCATGCTTTCATGAATGATTTTTATGTCTTTTATGGTAAATTTATCAACAAATTTCATACGAATATGTTTATGCAGCCCTTCAATGTGGAGCAAAGAAAATACACAGAAGTGCCATCTTCAGAAGCAGATGTATGAGGCACCGAGATAACACAGTAGTTATGCAGCTGTTGGATTACTCAAGTTTGGTCCGAAGACAAGCATGGATACTAATGACCTATGTATTCTCAAGCAGGGTTCCATCAGTGTTATTTATTACAACGAGGTTTTTATTTAGAATAAGAGTGCAAGTAACATGAGATTTCAGTCTGTGTCAAATTGCTTAAATACTAAAGCAAACAGTCTAAGCATAAACTAAAGCGTTATCCTACATACTTAAAGCCAATCAAGAATGAAATAACTGACACGCTCTTTATTTTTAACTGTTGAACAAAAACATAAAAGCCATTCATATTTACAAGGTACCATGTAACCAGTATTAAACACATGTAGATATTTTATAATATTTAAATCAGGTTACACATACTATCTCCTTAAACACTTACCATTTTCTTGTGGTAAGAACTTTGATAATCCTTTCTTCAGCTTTTTGAAATCTGCAGTACATTATTGTATCTAAAGTCACACTAATGTGCAGTAGCACACAAGAGCTTTTTAGTCCTAACTATAACAACATTCATTAATAGACATTTTCTATTCCTTCCTCTTCCCTAATTCCACCAGTGTTTGGTAACTGCCATTCTTCTCATAACTTCTATGAGATCACCTATTAGATTCCACATTAGAGACCATCAGTACTTGTCTTTCTGTGCCTGTCTCATTTCATAAAACATAATGATCTACAGTTCCACCTGTGTTAGTGCAAATGACAATCTCTTTCCTTTTTTGGCTAAATAGCATTCCACTATGTATATGTGGCACATTTTCATTGTTCATTCCTCATTTGATAAACACTTAGGTTTCTTCTATTTTTTGTCTATTGTGAGTAGTGCTGCAATGAACATGAGAATACAGATGCCTCTTTGATATACTGATTTAATTTCTTTTAGTTGTATATCCAGCAGTGGGGCTCAGGATCATATGATACTTCTATTTTTAATATTTTGAGGAAATTCTATATGGCTTTCCATATTGGGTATGCTAATTTACATTCCTACCAGTGTGTAAGAGTTCTTTTTTATTCACATTCTTGCCAGCACTATTTCTGAGAATAGACAATCTTAGTGTTGAGGTGTTTTATCATTGTTTGACTTGCATTTTCACAATGATTAGTGAAGTTAAACATTTTTTCATTTTCCTGTTGGCCATTCGTAACTCTTGTTTTGAAAGATGTCTCTCTCTCTCTCTCTCTCTCTCTCTCTCTCTCTCTCTCTCTCTCTCTCTGTCTCCCACTTTTTTTTTTTTCTATTTGGAGTTTTTGGAGCTCATCATATATTCTGGATATCAACACTGTTGGAGGTGGAGTCTGCATATATTTTTCTCAATCTGCTGGTAGACTGTCTCAGTGCTCTATAGATTGTTACTTTTGCTGTGCAGATTTTCAGTTTGATGCCATCCCATTGTTCATTTTTGCTCCTGTTTCCTATACTTTGGAATTTGGTCCAAAGAAAAATCTTTGCCCATTCTATTGTACTGAAGGATTTCTTCTATATTTTCTTCTAGAGATTTTTATTTTAAGTCTTACATTAAGGTTTTAATCCATTTTGCATTGATCTTATAACTGATGTAAGATAAAGGCTTAGCTTTCTTCCTCTGTATGAACATCCGATTCTTTCAGTATCAATTATTGAAAAACTGTCCTTCCTCCAGTGTGTGTCTTTAGTTCCTCAGTTGAGTATCAGTTACTTATAGATGTGTGAATTTATGACTCAACTCTGTAATTTTCTATTCCACTGGTTTTTGTGTCTGTTTTTACACCAGTGTTATGATGTTTTGATTAATACAGCTTTGCAGCATATTTTCAAGTCAGGTAGCGTCCTGACTCCTGCTTTGTGCTTTTTACTCAAAATGACTTAGGTTATACATGGATTTTTGTGGATCCATAGAAAGTTTGGACTTATTTTTTCGAGTTCTGTGAAGAATGCTATTGATGTTTTGATAGGAATTATATTGAATCTGCCAACTGCTCCAGATATTATGGGCATTTTAATAATATTGACTGTTCCAAACATGAATGCAGGATTTTTTCCACATTTTTGTGTAATCTTCTATTTCTTATATCAAAATTTGATCACTCTTTGAGTGAGCTTGTTCCTTAATATATTACTGATTTATTTATGTAGACATTTAAATGAGATTGCTTTCTTGTTTCCTAATAGGTATACAGCAGCACTGTTTATTTTCATGTTAATCTTGAATCCTGCAACTTTGCTGAATTCATTTATTAGTTCTAAAAGTCATCTGCAAATTGGCGGTGGCAATTTGACTCCTTTTCCAATTTGAATTTGCTTTATTTCTTTATCTTGTCTCATTGCACTAGCTAGGACTTCCAGAGCTATGTTAAAGAGAAAATGTGAAAGTGGGCATATTTATCTTGTTCTAGAGCTTACGGAGAAAGCTTTTAGCCTTTCCAAGAAACATCAAAATACCAAACAATAATTAGACATTACTAAGAGCAGAGGTGTGACAACAAATTTGATAATATAATGTTAGCTGTTGACATAATAAATAGCCTTTATTTTATTGAGGTATGTTCCTTCTATGTCTAATTTGTTCTGTGTCTTTTATCATGAGAAGATCCTGAATTTTATCAAATATCTCTTCTAGATCAATTGAGATGACTATATACTGTTTATCCTTCATTCTGTTGATATGTTTCATATTTATTGATTTGCACATAATCAACTATATTTGGATCCCGGGGATGAAATCCACTTGGTCATGATGAATAACTTTTTTAACATGCTTTTGGATTTGGCTTGCTAGTACTTTCTTGAGGATTTTTATGTCTATGTTCACAAAGACTGTAGGCCTATGGTTTTCTTTTTTTGTTCTGTTCCTATCTGGTTTGAGTACCACTGTAATGTTGTCCTTGTAGAATGTGTTTGGAAGAATTTCTTCCACTTCTTTTTTGGACTAAGTTATGGAGAACTAATATTAGTTCTTTAAATATTTGGCAGAGATCAAGAGTGAAGCCACTTTGTTCAGGGCTTTGTTTTTTTTTTTTTTTGGTTGAAAAACCAGGGAATGCACCTAATTATAGTAATAGGCATGTCTTATTCTAAAATTCATTAAGGAGATTCTACAGTTTTCCAGAGAGATTTTAATCATGACACCTATATCACTTCAGTGAGTGTGTGTGTCTCCATCCCTTTCATGGAAAGTACTTGAGAATGACACTGTGCTTTCTGTATTTGTCTTTGCATAGCTAATACTTATCACATAACAGATATTTAAATTTGTCTATAAATGAATAAATGGGTGGATTAATGAATGAATACAAAAATGTTTTTCTACTTGGAAAATATTTTATCTTGGAATGCTTAACACCATCACTATCATCTCACTAATCTCCATTATTAGAGATACATCAAAAGTATGCTGTCCAATACATTCTCTGTGAGATTTTACATATAATATCTCATTTGAAATCTGATTCTACTTACAAAATTTTACTTCACATAAACATTTTTGAGTCATACTATAAAACATAGATGCATTTTAAGACTTTGCTGAATACTCCAAATAGATTCGAAATGGAAAGGGAAAGTAGCCAAGCACCTGGGTGATGGCTTCTTATGAACTCATTTCAAAATCACTCATTCTGTGACCAAGCATAGTTACTCTAAGTGAATTTCTTTTTCTGAAAAGAAAACTTTAAAACATATACAAATTAAAAAATGACTAAGGATAATGTCAGTTCTAAATGTAGAAATGCTCTCTGCATCAAGTGAGATATAGCTAAGAGATTCAGAAATAATCATGGTAAACGACAGCCAAGTGTAAGAAAGAGAAGGGGAGGAAGGGAAAAACAGTAGTTTCTAATATTAATAATAAATATGATCATCTTAATATTAACAATATTTACTAACGACCTATTATGTAGGAGACATTGTAACAAAAATTCATTACTGCTGATATGTCCCTTTCAAGAATAAAATAAATTTACAGAGGTTAAGTAATTTCTTCCAGGATCACACATCTGAGTCTTCCCTAGTCTATGCTTTAATTCAATCCAGGGGCTTCACAATCTAGTTATATGCAGCTAACTCTCAAATTGTATCTCATGTCCTACTTCCCTCTGAGCTTCAAATACATACAAATGGTGAACAAAGCATCACATAAATATTAAGAGTTTGGGTCCTAACAGGGAACTTGATGGTGCAAATTAGGTGATGTTCCAAAAGAGTTTAAATCAGGACTATTTTCAAAGTTCTAAGCACAATGTAGGAAAACCTGGATGAAATGTACTATGTGCAGAAGGCAAATATTACCTGGAGGAATGAAGGGGAAAGGAAAGAACTGGCTACCAGACAGTGAAATCTGAGCGATTGTATTTGAGAAGGCCACTTGGCAGCAAGCAGGACTTCCTTTTTTTTTTTTTTTTTTTTGACACAGTTTTGCTATGCCATTCAGGATGGTCTTGAACTCTGCAGCCCAGGCTGGTCTTGAATTCCCAGTGATGCTCCTGCCTCA